>VWZI01013575.1:160150-188991 GCA_013396835.1 Psilopogon haemacephalus | reverse complement strand
AATAGGAGCAGAGAACTGGTTATTCCCGCTTAAAAATCTAATGGAAAACATAGGACTAGTGACCAGTTAGGTTCATCATGTGAATGTTTAAACTCTTTGATCACTGCAGCAAATCCATGATCACATGGAAGCACCAAATTAATTTTGTCTGAAATCACAGTGGCAGTGAGCAGCACTCCACAGTCCTTAACAGAGATTTACATACAGTTGTTCTAATAACTTCTGCCAAGACCTCTAGGAGACTCGTGATCATGTTAGGTAGTGGTTGTGATTTCATGTGAGACTAACACCATTACAACTGTGAAAGGGAGTTATTTTGTATTTGTTTGATTTTCCAGCTGATCTGACACTGTTTGAGTACAGTAATCTGTAAATCTAGCTTGAAGGCTGGATTCTACCTCTAACTGAGCACTTGCAGCCTTCGTCTCTGCAAACTGACCCTCATAAAAATGGAGAAAATAATAACAGTTGGAATAGATGCTAAGTAGCTGGATTGCTTTCTCAGTTGTGCTCCACTGACCTTTGGATATGCCTGGTCAAATTGCAAGGAGTCATATTAATGAGGAGGAAAAAGATAATAATCACATTTTTAATAGAAGTATCTCTCTTTATCAGCTCCATTTTCTATTGTAATCTATTAGGGGATTTAATTTGGTTTCTGGGACAAATGGGTAAACATGTCAGCTGTGCCAGGAGGAATTACTTTGACCGTGTCTGTCTGTCAGAGATTATTCTTTGTTGCTGATTGACCACTTAGTCTTGTGTACTTGTTTCAGGTTGGGTTTGTGTACACTTTTAAAATAGTAGATCTTTGATAACTTTGCTCAGGTTCTGACTGACCTTAGAGGTGGTAATGTTAACATGGGTTAATTTGCTTCAAAATGCCAAAGGCTGTCGGTAACATCTGATTGCAGATATGCTAGAAATACAGCATTGGGATGCTCCTTTTTAATGTGGGAAGCTAAAGGCTAATGTGGAAGGGAGATTAACACACGTTTAGAAAGGCACAGAGAGAACCTGAAGCAAAGAAAGCCACCATAATGTGTGAGAAAGCCCTACTCTCCTAAATGCAATTGATACATTGCTTCAGAGACAGGCAGGGTTGCCAGTGCATATCAATAGCACAGCATCCTTTTTTAATTCAAGAAACCGAAGCAGAGGGTGCTACTTGGTAACAAAGACAGTTCAAGATAGCTTCCAGAAACGATAAATCTCCAGGGTCCTTTAGAATTGAATGGAGGGTGAGTGATATTGATAAGAAATGAGAATGTTGCTGCTAGTAAAACAGATTTTTGTCAGGTCAAGAGCACATCAATAATAAAACATAAATAAATGAAATAAGCTTATTCTGTTTGTGCTCTTGGGTGCCACCAGGTCGGGGTTTTTTTCGTGAGTTTTCTTTCTCTATTGCAGTGTTTTACCCTTGCAAAGTGCCTATTTCTGAATCAAATCTCTGCCATTTTAGTTTTACACATAGCAAAGCACTGATAACCGAACACTGCAAATCCTAAATAATTTTCTTGTGGGTTAAAGCTGTCCTCTTTCTTTTCTTTCAAACATACCATCCTGGCTATGAAAAGAAAAAGAAAAAAAAAAAAAAAAGCAAGGATTAACATCTGATTATTAACAAAGGATGTCTAAAAAAGCTTCCCTCACTTCAGCTTTTCACCTCAGTCACTGGTCACTTTTGCTGACTGCAAAATCATTGACTGTTTGTACTTAGCAGTCCCCTAACACAAGTGTTAGCAAAAAAGAATGAATTGGGAAACACTTTTTTTTTTTTTGTTTCAACTTGTGACAATTGTGCACTGTATTTATTGGAAATGTGTAAGTAATTAGCAGCCAGTTTTAGCAGCCCAGTTTTAAGTTCTGCAAAGGAAGAGGACCTAAAGTAGAAATACAAATATGTACACACCTGTTTTGCTGTGTTTTCCTTCAACATGGCTGTCTTCACTAAACTGATGTGTAATTTCAGACTAATCGCTGAACCTGTGTGATTTTTAGTTCACTATCTGAAATTTAGGGATAATATGTCCTCTGTTAAATCTGTTCTAGAATGCCTGACAAAAAATGTTATGGTTGTGACAAGTACTAAAATCTTGGAAGTAAAAAGGATGCATCTCATTTAATGGTAGTTTCTCACTCTTGTTTTCTTAGTTTTTCAACCAAGATTATGCCAGCTCAGCAAACTGTAGTGTCTTTTACTTTTTTGTTTGTAGGTTTGATTTAAAAAATGGAGAACAGAGGAGAAGGCATTTGGAATCTAAATTGCTGAGGTGTTTTCTTCATGTAAGACCTATAGAAGGTGGTGTACCTACAGTCTTTATCCTTATAGACTAAATCCAGGAATTCCGAGGCCATAAAACAACTGATAATAACTTAATTTTTCAGTCTGCTTAGTTTATATGGGATTGTTGTACTTTAGGTACATGAAGCTGAGTGTTGCTCATTTTTTAAAATGAAAAATTATGTTCACTAATCTTAAATGCTGTAACTAATGCTATGACTCTAATGAAGTTGATCCATGTTACTACAGTGAAATATTTACAACAGATGGGAATTTTCGTTAGGTTATAGGGTATTTGGCAGATGGGTTTTACAAAAAAAGCAAATCAAGAATGTGGACTAGGGAAGTTTAGGTTTTTTGAATGCTGATGGTGGTACTCTGGAAATCAATCATAATTTGGACAAGTGTTTTGTCTGCCACCTTGGAAAGCAGACATTAGGTGGAACTATCATTAACAAATGTCTATACTTCTCCACAAGAGGCCTGCATTAAAAAAAAAAAAAAAAAGTAGATACATAGAGATCAATGGAGAATTTACAATAGTTGGAAAGGCAGTAATGTTTTCTCAGTTACTCTTGTAATGGGAAAATATTCTTAAAGTATGTAAGCAGATTAGCAGTAATGGAGAGTATTCACTCTAAGATTTCTGTGTGTCCTGTTCATTTGTGTGGCTTCAGTCACAGAGGTATTGATTTTTTTGGGGTATATTAATGAATTTTCATATAATTGTACACTTAGCTGAATAAAAGTGGGGGAAACAGAGCAGCTAAAAGTATGTCCTTAATGCACCATGAACAGTTTATAGTGTTATTAGTAAGTCCCTTTTTCACGTTCATGAAATGCTGTGCAGAATTGGTCGCGCAGCAAATAAACACTTAAAAATTTGGGATTTTTATTCCACTTAATTTATCCTAATATATTGTCTTCACAAACTTGTCAGCAAAAATGCAACAGAAACCTTAAAAAGACCTGCCCTCCTACTGACTTTGCGAAAGGATTTAAATAGAACAGAGATTAGAAAGAAAAAAAAAACAAAGCAAAAAAGATGCAAGTCTTCTAGATTTTTTTCATCTCTATTTCAGCAGAAAAGTGGCCATGAACCATAACAATTGAATTTACTGAAGTGCTGGAGTTTTTTTATAGTTTAGTTTGAATTTATTCATATTCGTATTTATGTATGAGGAAAGTCTACTTCTCTCATTTTAACTCTCTCAAAATGTAAAAAGAAGTAGCTGCAGTATGTAGTCAGTTAAATTACACTGATGTAAGAATTATATGAAAAGAAAATTAGCTTTGTGACTGAAAAGATCTCATACAGAGAAAGTTGGTGGTAAAATTTATTCTTGAATTTGCATGACCTATGACATTCTCATATATATATGTGTGTGTGTGTATATTTATGTATGTGTGTGTGTATTTTATATATATGTGTGTGCGCGCATTTATATATATGTGTATATATACATATATGTGTGTACATACACACACGTATCATTGAGAAAGTACAGGGTAATGGAAAAATTATGTAGCAGATAAAATTCTACATCTTTAACAAATTCTATAGTTTTTCTGATCATGCCATGTTGAAGTATGAAATAGACTATGCTGCCCAAAATGGATGAATAGGACAATGAAAGAACAAAGGGGAAAAGGGCTTCTTTTAAGAGACTTCTGTTTTTCTGTTGTTATCTTTCCATCAACTCCGGTAGACTAGTAATGCTACTGAGATACTAACTATATTTGGAATAATGGCACAGTCATCAGAGACAGTTAAAAACCATTAGTAATTCATGGTTTTTCTAGTTATTGACTCTAGCTAAGAGCCTGACTCATATGGAAGCCAGTTAGCAGTAGAAAAATGTGTATAATTTATTCTAAACTTCCAATATGTACATGCTTGCCACTGTTCATTCCTATGGAACAGTAGATTGAGCAAAGGTCCAGATGAAGCAATTAATACTTGGTAAAAATACATGAGCAGGACACATGTACAGACTTTGTGCACTTTGACCTTTCAGCTTTCCACAGGGTTTAGATGCTAGTTACTATAAGAAATATATCAGTCCTGGATTAATTTGTACTTTCTACTTGTATAGATCATAAAATTAGAAGTGTTTGTCCACCCAAGCTGTTCTGGAAGAATGTTCTTTTTCCCATCACTGTCACGTATTTTAATTAATTGGTTGTAGCACAAACTCTGTTATGGACCACTTATTAAAACTTAGACTCCTTGGCATTTTTGCCTTTAGGTATATGCAATTCATTACACTGACATTTAATCACTTCAGGATTTCCACCTCAATTTTTCTAATGTTAGTAGACTGACATCAGAGCAAAGGTACACTCTGCAATTTGGATTACCAATGAAGTAGTGGAAAGTCTGATGAATCAGAGTCCTTAAGCACATAGTTAATTTGAGCTGATGCCCTCTTGACTTCAAGAGTGCACTCTTTTCTTAAATCTTGGATCAGGTCAATAAAAACCATCAAATAATGGCCTTTTATGTATTGCTTTCTGATTAGAGCTTTGGAAGACAAATGACTGGTATGTGGTTATGGAGTAACTTTCATGTCGTTTTAAAAGAAGCTCCACTACTCCTATTTACACTTAGAACTGAAAATCTTTCAAAATCACATAAACTATTAGAGATGGAGTGTGAACATGCTGGAGAAACCAGAGGGAGAAAGTTGGTCTTTGGTCTGTGTAACGTGTGGGAAAACAGTCTTTTGCTGATAGAAACATAGATGGGATGTGGATGAGAAGGAGAGATAGAAAAGGACAGATTTGAGTGTCTGCAAAGAGCAGACGGAAAAGAAGGGAAGAGGTATTTAGAAAATGAGATTTCAAAATATAATACTTCAGATTTCCAGCATAATTGGGAAGTTGCTATATGGATTAGGATTAGGGTTAGGCCATTATGGCTATTTTAAGGTTAGGGTTGAGATCAGGACATTAGAATTAGGGTAAGCATTAGGGTTACGTTTAGTGTTAGGTTTAGTTCATTACCTTTATAAAAAAGTAAGTAAAATATACATTCTATATGCAAATCAGGCCTAGATTACTGTTAATCTTAATTGAATCAAAAAGCTTTTGAATAATAAATCATATATTTACAATATTATAAATATTTTTATTCTCCATATTTCCTTTTTATAAAAATCAAATAATATTTGATGAATGTTTTGATGGTAAATATAAAGTATTTATCAGCAAATCTTAGCCATGCTCCTTCTTTATACATCCTCTAGCTTCTGAGGAACACCGTTCGCTCTTTATTCTTGGTAGGTTTGCGTGTGCACAGAGGGAGCTGAAAGAAGCCCATAAGCTTTTTCTGATATTTCCCTCCCCCAACTTTTGCTTTCAAAGACTGTCTTTAAATTTAAAATAATTCCTTACTTTCCATGTTTTAGAAGTGTAAATTCCTGAATTCACTCCCTATGATTTCTTTGGTTTCTTCCTAAAATTCTAAATATTAGTCATATATATATATATATCTGTTGTCTACCATGCAGTTTGGTGAAGGCTGATTCTGTTCATGTACACCCAAGCCAAGTTTTAAGACCTTTTTTCTGGCTAAACCTACATCCAAAGCAGCATTAATTTTCTTTGGCTCACTGGGTATTAAAGACATTTGTCTTAGAGAAAGTTCAGAACTACCTAACCCTTTGGCTTGAGGACAAGTAGAAGGTAACCAAGAAAGGCCAGTTTAGTGCTGATAGGTCTAAATACATACATTCTCAACTTCATGCCTCACTTTAATTGTCATACATTTCTGTCACATGTAGAGCTGCCCAGTCACCTCCAGGTTTATTTCTGTCTGTATCAAATAATCGATGTAGCTCCTTTACTGAAATCACAAATAAAATTTTTGCCTGTTTTAGTGTCCTGTTCCCCACTAACCCCCCCAACTCTGTTCTGCAGTATCCAGCTGCATTTCATTCTTGATATTAGACTTGGTAAAACTAACTGAATGTGTTTTACTCAAAAAAGTAGTTTATTGGAGAATGAACAGTTCTTTCTTTTCTAAACCAAATTAGGAAATAGTTGGTATTTTTGGAAAGTTTTCAGCATTTTGCCCAATCCTTCAACATACAGGTTGGAACCAATGTAAGAAGTTGTGCTTTGCTTCATTACCTGAAGACCAACTAGTAAACCAACCTTAAATGCCTCTGATATTAATGTAAGTAAGACGTTTTTGAGGAACCAAAAACTAAAGAAGAAATGTAAATAAGGCTCCAAATTACCAAAGTTTTCTCTATGACAACTGCTTTTATAATTTAGGAAACAATAGAAGAATTAGATGAGATTATAAAATCATTATAATTAAATGGGGAAAAAAAAAGAAGCAACAATGCTTAACAGAGATCTCTAATTTGTGCAAACTTAAAAAAATCTTATTATTCAAGTGGCTGGTTTAGAATAAATATCACTTCCTTTCTCCACAAGACGAGAGATTTCACTTGTTTGACTTACGAGGATTATCAGGAGTGTTTTGCTGCTGGTCCATCAGGCAGGACTGCAATAACTCTCAGTACGGTGGTCAGCAGTTACTGCTAGCATCCAAGTATAAAAAACTGAGTAGAGAGAACTACCTTTTTCACTGGTTATTTGCTCTTGCTATGATTTGCCACCCTAGGTTATACATAAAGCACCCGTTCTAAAGAATTTTCATGGTGTTCCAAAGGCATCTTCCTTATATCTTCCTCTTCCAATTACAAACAAATATTTTAACCCCTAGTAAACCAATTAATGGAACTGGGTGGGAAAGATGTTTTTCTACTCTCTGATGTAGTGAAAAGTGATTCATAAAAATAAAATAATCAACACGTTTTTCAGGAAATAGGTTTTTAAAAGTCAGTGTCTTCATAATGATGTTGGCATTACAAATTCATCTATTGAGCAACTGATTTCATAAGTGTTATTTTAAAGCTAGTATTAAATATATGACTATTTTAGAACTGTGGATTAATTACTAGTGCTTCTTTCAGTTGTAGAATCCTGATGTTTCAGATCTTCTCAGTTCTCTATATTTGTTCTTTTTTTTGAAAGCATAATTGACTTCAGTGTATTTTGCAAAAGATTTGCTCAAGAAATAAAAGATTAATGGCTGTGAGCCCAAGCAAGTTACTCCACCTTTTTTCCTTACAGATTTAAATCTTGGTATAACATATAACTTAGGTACCTGATCAGCAGAAATAATAATGTACAACACTAATATTTTTGTTTTGTGACTTCTTTGTACTGTAGAGAGCAGAAGCTTGAAGATATCTGTATTTAGTATTTTTTAAGTCTGAAAATAGCATTCCTCTTTTACAGGTGGGAAAGTGCTACGCAAAAATTTATAAGCTGCATTACATACTTGCATCCTACCAAAAATCATAATATCTTAACCTTCTATTATGAACAAGAGACAATGTTTCCTGATTTGCCCTAAGAAGCATTTTTGTGGTGGCGTTTTTATAAGTTCTACTGTAAGAGCAGAAAAAGTTGTTTGCACAAAGAATTTATGAACTGATATCAGTTTGTGGAAACAGGACCATATTTGAAAGCTCTCTTTAAAAATGAAAGTGAATATCTGACTTCAAAACAATATTTAGAATACCTGGGTGAAAATTTCAAAAGTTCAATGTGATTGTTAACATTGAAAACAACTTTATCTATTTCAGTATTATTAATGTTAGCTGTTAGCTAGAAGATGTTCACCAATGTGAGAGGTTCATTCTGAAATTACTTAGCTATATTAGGGCATCTCATCTGTTGTATATTGACAGTTGAATTGCTCTGCAATCCAAATGGAAAGAAGACAAAGACTAAACACTGAGCTGGTCTGAATTAGAAATAATTTATTAGAAAATACTTGCAGAGTCACATCTTGATATTACGACAGATGAAATAATTTGTCTGTCAGGCTTGCAGAAAACTTTCTGAGCCCATTGGTATCAGTTGGTTTAATCAAAAGGAGCAGGACACCTCATGCTAATAAGTCCCTTGATTGCTGTAGGGATTCACTGTGCAGTTTTCCAAAATTATGTGCTGATGTGCAAGGGTCACTGTTCGAATAGTGTCTAGGATAAGAAACACAGTTCAATAACTTGTCTTCTAAAGATAACATCGTTTAAGAACTGGCATTCAGTTAAGGTTCAATTAAAAGTAGTCAGAAATAAAACCATCACTCCAGGTCCTAATGGCTACCTTTACATAGTGTCACAGGAGTATTGCATTTATGTGGGATTTCATAGGCCCTTAAATGGCATGGAAATATGTTAATGAGAGAGCTTGTGTTTCTTTAGAATTTATTTTTGGGAGGAGGAGGAAATGCCCAGCAGGTTGAGGGGAGGTTCTCTTTTCCCTCTGCTCTGCCTTGGTGAGGCCTTATCTGAAATATTGTGTCCAGTTCCAGGCTATCAGTTCAGGAAGGACAAGGAACTACTTGAGAGAGTCCATCAGAGGGCCACTAAGATGATTAGGGGACTGAAACTTCCGTCTTATATGGAAAGGCTGAGAGAGCTGTATCTGTTTATCTTAGAAGGAGACTGAGGGGGGGGGGATCTCATTGATGCATATAAAAGGGCATAAAGGGCAAGTATCAGGAGGATGGAACCAGACTTCTCAGTGGCATCTAGTGACAGCACAAGGGATAATGGGCACAAACTGGAACAAGGAAAAAAAAATCTTCACTTTAAAGATCTCGGAGCACTGGAACATGCTATCTGGAGAGCTTGTGTTGTCTACATCTCTGAAGGCCTTCAAAACATTCCTGGATATGTTTCTGTGTGACTTACTCTAGGTGATCCTGTCTTAGCAAGGGGTTTCGACTGTATGATCTTTAGAGGTCCATCCAGCCCCTATCATTCTGTGATTCCATGAGGCTTTTCCAGCATCTCATATGTGTTCTACCTTTTCTTTTAGAAATGCCTATCTCTCCTTAGACATCCTATGACTAGAGCTTTATGCCCATGCATGTTGAAAGGGGTTAAATATATCCAGCGTGCAAAATGTGTTCTTTGAAGTCAATTAGAGTAAATAGTATGAAGTGTTTTTAAACTGTTAGTTGACTGTTTTGAACAAATTTTCCGCTTTTTACCTCTCCTTGCTCTCCAGATAGTCTGACAATCCCAAACATTCACAAAATGCAAACCACAACGTTTCACTGGGGGAAAGCTATGGGAAAGAGCTACATTTTACTTTCAACTGCGAAACAGTTGTTTGATATACCTGTAAACACATCTAGTGTGGGATCGTGAGACAATGAGGAAGCCTGTCCTTGGCTCACATGGTTGGGGAAAACAACCTAACATGGGCCTTTGGTTCCCATGGCAGGGCAGCTACCTCCCACATAGGGTAAAGAGAGAGTGAAATATCTGGTTAGAGAATAACAGCTTATCATGAATATTAATGAATGGGACTGTGCTTGATTATGCCAACCAATTAGTATGCTTCTGCTTAGCATGGACAGCATCCTGCAGAACTCATGTTACCAATTAGAATTAGGTGCATTGCCTCAGCTGATAAGCTAACAGTATAAAAGAAGTATCCTCTTGGTATATAAAGGGTTCAACTTTATTCATCATATTGGTGTACTGTGTTGTTCCAGCCCTGCATGTGAAAAAGTGACCCTGGCAATCCAGTTGGGAGAGTACGCAGCTCAGATGTACATAGCTCTAAAGGTTTTATATGCTTGTGTTGCAACGTTTGTGTGTTGTTGGAGGATTCAGGATTTGTACAACCTTCAAAACAGTACCTTAGTAATTCCCTACTGGATCCTACTGGAGTGTGTGACAGCCTCAAAATAACTTTTGCAGTGTCAAGGTCTTCTTGGGTGTTGGTTCAGCTGGAGTTTCTGCAGAATGTCTACTACATCTATGGCAACTGGGATCTATGCTTGGAAAATATTCAACAAACTGTAGATCGTTGTTGTTTTGTCTGCCAAAAATATCAAAGTCTGTTGAAGCCCTGATAGCTGTATCTTGTAATGGAGAAAATACTTCAAAACAAAAGCAAATGACCAATGTTGTCTAATGACTAGTTGCACTTTATATGTTAGCATATACCATTTGAAAATCAGTCTTGAAATTCTTTTTGAAAATCAATCTTGGAGTTTCATATCATGCATTTTATATTTAGTCCCAAATTGAATGTTATAGAAATATTGGGGGAATTTGTCTGAATAAGAGAAGCAGTATGAGGATCATTTTGAAAATAATATCTGACCCAAAATAACAAGGGAAATAGTTTGTAGCAAATGGCTGATTTGCTATGATGAAAAGGGCTTTGCAATGTGTAGCAGTTGAATTTCAATGTCAGTGTTAGCTTTCACAGATTCATATAGAGTCTGGGATAGAATAATTTCATTATTAGAACTAAAGACTTTTTTTTTCTATAGATGCTTATTGGGAAATTTTATTTTGAGATAATGGGTTTGTGGCATATGGTAACTTGACTGATTTTTCTGTAGCTATGGAAATTAAACCAATTTCATGATCTATATGGATAAATCAAATGAATCTTTCTTTTTCTTTGAAGTGCACTGAGTCACAGAGGAAGTGTTGATCTGAAATACTGATGTGACTATTGTCGGATGTGCAAAGATGAGGTAACACTTTTGGTAACACTATTGCCATTCCCATTGCTTTAGAAAGAGCTGTCATACAAAAAGGTTCGTATCAGACTTAGACTTAGTGTCTAGAGCTCGCAACGTTCATCCTTTGGCAAAAACATAATTTACCATTCTTTTTCCTTACTCTTGCCTTCTTTAAATTTATTCTTGGCTCTGCAGTTCCGCCCTTCCCTCATACCAGCTTTGGTACCTGTCAGATATTTATGGGAGCCAACTGATTGCCAGAAGCCAGCTGAAAGCAGCCTCTGCCACTCTTCCTTTTTTTGTCTCTGGTTTTCTGCCAGATTAATGCTTTGAATTCTCTTACATGGAAGGCCCAACAGATGTCAGGGATAGTTCAACACTGGTACAAAGACACAGCAGTTGGGGTTATGTAGAGGGAGGAAGCAGTGTGATCAGTGCCAGCTGGAGAGAGTGAGTGGCTCGATGTCAGTATCAGCCAGTTCCATGGTTTTTTGGTTTTTTTTTTTTGAGAATCTGAAGTGTGAAACAGTCCCCTTAAGTGCTTTCAGTAGCCAAAGAACAGCTAAAGAACTCTAATGGCTGGCAGCTGCTCCATTCCTCTGAAGTCAAGGAATAACTATAAATACAAAGATTTTTGCCTAGTTTTTATTCCTCAGCTCTAGAAGAACTACTGCCAACTCAGGATGCCACTCAATGAATTTGAGAAATGCTCTTATGAAATAGAGTAAAAATTCCAGTGACTGTCTAAGTATCTGATACTACAACTGAGGCAGTTCCAGTTAAGTTCAGTACTTGAAATAATGTGCAACATGTTGTGACATTACATCTATTAACTTTGATATAGAAGATAAGCCCCAGGAGGAAAAGTTGATGATGATGCCTAGTATTAAGGTATTGGTAAACTGATAATCCTTGCAAGTGAAATTTCTCTTCACAATACCCATACTGTCTATGATGACCTCATACTTTTGACTCAAACAGCCACATTTTAGGGAGGCCTGCAAAGTCTTCCTCTGAGAGGAATAATTTGATAATGGAATCATATTTCTTTCACATAATCCTGATTATTTCAAAGAAAGAAAATTCTGTTCACCTGAACACAGTGTGAAACAAACAGTGAAAATAATTTCATTTTTCACAGTTCAGAGCACCTTTTCATCTGGTATTTTATCTCATTACTTTTTTTCTTTGGGTTGTTGTTGTTCCCCCCCCTCCCCCCCTAATTATGGTCAGCTTAATTGTCTTCTGCACACAGAAGATGAGACCGGTAAGAACCTCTCTGATGAGGACAGACTGAAAAAGTTGGGGCTGTTCAGTCTGGAGAAGAGGAGGCTCCCAGGTGACCTTCTTGTGGACTTCCAGTATCTGAAGGGGGCCTACAGAAAAGCTGGGTGAGGACTTTTTAGGATATCAGGTAGTGACAGGGCTAGGGGGTATGGAGCAAAACTGGAGATGGGGAGATTCAGACTGGACATGAGGAGAAAGTTGTTCAGCATGAGAGTGGTGAGAGCCTGGAATGGGTTGCTGAGGGAGGTTGTTGGAGCCACATCCCTGGAGGTGTTTAAGGCCAGGATGGATGAGGCTGTGGGCAGCCTGATGTAGGGTAGGGTGTCCCTGCGCATGGCAGGGGGGTTGGAACTAGATGATCCTTGTGGTCCCTTCCAACCCGGACTGATTCTATAAAGTCACATCCTTTAGATTTAATTACAATGTTCTCACTAGTACAGGGATCTGGGTGTTTAACAGACTGTTAACTTTCATCCATTTCCCATCAAATGTTGACTTACTTTGTTGCCTGCTTAACAAACTCGAGATTAATCCACTTTTCGACAAGCTCAGTGCAAGATACCTACGTTTTGAGCAGGTGGACTAGGAAAGGTTTTATACTGGGATAAGAAAGGGAATATCTGGATTGCCTCTAGGTGGCAGTGAGTCATTATTTTTTGTCGTTCACCTTGCTGGCTGATGGAAACGTCCGTGGTGAGAGCCTTCCTAGTTACAGTCTGAGATTTTGGATACATCTCGAAATCCCAAATACTGTATTGCAATAGCATACACATGGTTGCAAATAATTTAATCCTGGAAATACGGACAATTGTACTATGTGGCATATACCCTGAGAAACTGCAGATCTCTGATGCTCGTTTCCACGTGAGCAGAGAACACACTACGAGCCCAGCTTGTGCCCGGTGCTTATTGCGCATGTGCACACTCACACACAGAGAAGGGCTTTGTAGCGTACACACGCTAAGCTCAAACCTGCTGCATGTGCAATGTGGTGGGCTGCACCTTTGTATGCGCTGTGGTCACTGGTAACATTGATGGGTAGGTCTTTCCCCAGAAATCAATGGCTTTGAACAGTGTTTTTCTTAAGTTCCTGGATCTTTTTCATGCTGATGTGGCTGAACACTAGCTCAAAGTGCTTTCAAGGGGTCTGTACAGCTCTTTGGACTTAGTGCAATTGAGAGTATATGTGATGCACAATGATGGCTTCTGTCACTTGAGCATGAGGAATGGATCATATTTAAATGCTGCTAATAAAGAGATTACAGGCCCTCTAGCAAGTTCTTGCTGACTGACAGTAGTAATTGTAATGTTGAGAAGATGGAGACTGACTCTGCAATTGTTATTCAGGCTCTGAATTAATAATGTTTAAATCCATTGCTTTTAGCTTGTGCTTGTGTTGACTGCATTTTAGCGATGTAGTCTCTCCAAGTCAGATGTTAAGCAAGTTAGTATGCTCCCACTCTTAGGAATGTCCTTATTCCAAACTAGGAATACACAAAGGAAAGCATGTCCTTCAATGTTTTACAAGTTGGGGTATATATCACCAGATCTCATACAGTAGATTAAGAGCAAGAAGCACAATTTTATGAGCTGTATAGGTTCCATATTGTTCATGAGAAAAAACACTTCAAAAATTGTTCTTGTCATGAGCATAGCACACATCCAAATGCTATCCAAATATTTGATTTAAAAAAAAAAAAAAGATACTTTTAACCCTATATTATATTCAGCATGGCTAACAAATACCTCTAGCAGCAAATTGGTAAATGGATAGCATTAGAATCATGGTGAGTCTCAATAGCCTGAGAGGTGAAAGTGTCAGTAGAAATGCTTTGTAGATTGTGTCAAACAAAGTAAAATGTGGACTCAGTAAACAATTTGAAACTGTCTGAGAAGGAATTGATGTATTTGGTAGAGGTTTCCATTACAATATATTCTGGCATTAAAATTTAAAATTACTCTGACTATATCTCCCGTAGAAAATACTATTGTATTGAAAGACTTAGCAGCTTGATGGATGTGAATGAGTAAGTCTCATAAATTGAGATGCTGCAACTGGGATTGCTGCATTAATAGGAATGAGATTATCACAGTATTAAATCATACGGCTATACATTTAAAAGAATGTCTTGGGAATAAATGCATATTGTGTAATATATCTTTGTCTTCTGTCTTAGCCCAGCACTATTACACTACATCACAAATATGAGCATTGGTACATTCCAAAAAGCAGACTTAGGAGGTAGATTTAATAAATAATTATATAATTGTCATTCATGAACTACCATGATTCTTGCTCCTAATACTAATAGAGGAAAAAAAAAAAAGTAGGAACTGACACAATATTTTTATCAAAAGCGATATGCAAAATAATCTTAATGAAAATCTTTTGATAGAAGTCAGTGTTTCACTGAAACTTTGAGAGGAATTTTATCCATCTCTAACGTAATTGCCATTTTCAAGACATACTCCTAAGTTCATCTTCACACACTGATTTTGTGTGGTTTTCTTTGGCTAGACAGGATTTTCTGAGTAAACACTAGTCAATTTGTAATCCAAATACTGCCTTCCCTAAATTTAAAAATATTGTAAACTAAGCCCTCTGGAATTACTGACAGAGACAAATACAACTGCCTCCCTTACCATTTTCTCACAACCTTATGCAGAAAAATGAGAAAATATTCAGATATTGATAGACCATAATTTTCATGTGTCTACAAAGACAACAGTCTCAGAAAAGCTCAGACCATAAACAGTTTCCATTATAAACCTAGTGTGATTTTAAAATGTTTCAGATTTTATTATGACAGGCATTGCACTGAGATAGATGTGATTCCATAATTAAATTCTGAACTTAGACATTCAGATTGGAAAAGACCTCTGGGATCAAGACAATCACTGTTTCTACAAAGTTCACCTCTAAATCAGATTCCCAAATGCCATGTCTAAATGTACTTAAAACACATTCAGGGATGACCCAAACACCTCCTTGGTTAGGCTGTTCCAGTGTCTTGCTGCTCTTTCTGTGATTATTTTTTCCCCTGATGTCCAGTCCATTGCAGTTTGAGGCCACTCCCTATTGTTCTATCTCCTTATAATGGATTAAGGAACCTCCCCTCCCCCCAGTTAGATTTTAGCAGACCAGCTCAGACGGATTGGAAGTAAGATAAAGCCATATTTACAGCAAAGCTAAATTTGCAAGCATATATATTTACATGTATTTACAGTTATATACAATTGAGAAATAATACAGAAATCCAAATTCCATCCTGGACAAAGAAAAGAAGCCCAGAATGGGCTCAGTGCTACCTTCTCTCTCTCTTTCTCCCAGACAGGTAACAAAGCTTAGTTACCTGTCAGCCAAGGTTACTGGAAGATACTCAAAAGAGAAACAAACAGATCCAGTGCTCAGAAGCAAAAGAGGGATGAATTTATACCTTGTCCTTTTATCCATTTTTAGCAAACCAGTGAGAGATACATAATTTTCTTATTACAACCAGTGACCCAATTTCTCTTATTAGAATATTTCAATTAGCCTCAAACCAGCACACACTTTTTCTGCCAGAAATGGCTCTAAAACCTGCTTGCTTTGATTAGTGTTAGGTTGTTTTGTATCATTTAGAACAGGTTATGTTTCTCACTCTAAGTATGAGATATAACACTGATTTGCTGTGTGCGAGATTTTCAGAGCAGTGTGTGGCAGGTACAACTGCCCTCACAAACACAAAGGCCCTGAGAGACCCCAGACAAAGGGCTGAAACTTGCTAGAAGCTGATAAACTCAGCATCCCCAGACATTAGTGGCTCCTCTAGGTCCAGAAGTTCCTTTGCTGCTTGGAGGACTTGGCCTGCCAAATAATGAAGAAACAGACCAATAGCACAACTGTTGTAGATTTTTGTGTAAGAGCATGACAGACTGAGATTATCCTACTTTACTCATTTTCTGAAGAAAAAGGGCAGTAAAATAATAGCAGTCTCATTGAATTGGAGAAGAAAATAAGAAAGGTTATATTTAAAAAATACAGAAAGAATATATTTTAAAATGTGCAGGAAAAGATACAGCATGCATGAATCCTTAACACCTAATACAGATACAGGATACATAAGAATTTCCCCAAAACTTTCCTCCCAAGCAAACCATAAAACACCAAAAACCCCAGTGCTCATTTTCTCCCATCCCCCATTATCTCCCAATTAGACCCAAGCAAGCTGAAATTCACTGCGACCCCTTGAAGGATGCTTTACCACAGGGTACTTCTGCATAGTTGCCAGATAAGGATTCCTCCCAAGAGTTGAAAGGGAAAGGGAGAAAAGTGAATGAATTGACCTTGCTACTTACTTTTAAAGTGCTTGCAGGATTATGGGATTGAATAATATAATTACACCATCTGGGGGAGACCAGTTCATCTCCTGGAATGGATCTTGGTGTCTGTAGTTTTTGTAGGGAGTCTGGGATAACCTGGAACCCCTCAAAACGCAACAGCAACTCAACAAGGGTATAAATCAAGTTTTGTTATGGAGAGAGGGGGTTCTTCACACAGCAAGCAGCTTGGCAGTTGTGTCCCTCTCTTTAGTCTGGTACCTCATTTAAGGAGTCCTCAACTGCCTGCTTTGGTGTGTGTATATGAATATATTTTGGACACTCATGGGGATATTTCCTGTTTCTGAGTAAGTGTGTGCACATTTTAGTTCATCTGTCCCCAGATCGTTTAACCAGTTGTGCAGCACTATATTCCCAACTAACTTCTGAATCTGAAATTTTATTGTGTTGGAGGGAATGTAGAATATTTGCAATAAATCCATAGTTTTCATGTGGCTGTTTTGTGGGTGCCTCTGCAACAGAGCATGACAGCGACTTCATGAATCTTCCCGTGAAGCATTGTTTACATTGGCAGCTGGTGTTTCTGTGAGAGACAGACCTTGCAGTCTCCCTTTGTGGAGTTCAGTCAAAGTTTTCTTATGGAAATACATTCAATGAGTCTGATGTCACCTGAAACTGTTAATTAGATCATACTCATGGGTCTTTTCTTAATGTAACTTCGTGCTAAAGCTGGGATGTATTGCAATAATAACTGAAAAGCTTTGATTTTGTACTAGTAAAGGTGAAAAGTATATTGAAAAGCTTTAGCCAATATGCAATGCAATGGTGTAAATAAAACTAGCTTTAGCTTTTTTAACTTAAATCTGAGTCTATGTTTTGTCATAACTTCCTCCAGTGTCAGTAACTGGGTGCTTAATCCTTACATTGAGGTTTACTTTATTTTTTCTTTCTTTGAAAATTCAGCAAAGTTGATAACTAGTGGTCAGTAGTTTTGTACTGTGATGAACATTCAGTGATGAACCATTCAAGTGTTTCTCCTGGAAATCTGTGTTCCCGACCACTCATCCCATCACTACTTGTTGCTCCTTATTATCTAGGCGTAGGTGCCTTAGCAAAATCAAATGCTTTGTGTTAATGATCTTTTTTTCCTTTGTAACTTCTCTGACTGACAAATATGAATGCTTCTTTTTTTTAAAAGGAAATAGTAAAGGGGATAGTTATGGATTCTATAATTTTTAAAGCCATTGGGTTTTGAGGATGAGCAATGTGGCATAAGCTTTTTGTTTTCTCAGACAAAATATATTCTTATTTTCTTTCTAGCTAGAAAGAGCCTGCATCCAACTTTTCCTGAAGGAGTGTTCTTTCTTCCAAATTAATCCAAGGGAAGATGTTATGAGATCAGATGTGACACTGCAAGATCTTGACTCCGCTGTAACCTAAATCAGCATCTCAGGTATGGCCTCAAGTCCTAATGTACAGCCTAAAATCACAGTTATATGAGCAGTCTTTCCATCTGTTTTTATTTTATTTTTTCTTCTGTTTATTATATACTGACTACATTACTGGTGAAACAGCAACACTTTTTATTTTACCATCTTAAATATGAGAAATAAAAAAAGACGATTCATAACACATGATAAGTAAAAAATGATAGCATTTCCAAGTTCATTCATGAGTGTTAGGTCTGTGACCTTACTAGTGGCCAGTCATTGCAGCACACACAATCAGTACATTTACATCTGGTTATTGTCTTGCTGATTCTATACCACTTTGTTTTACTGCTGAAACACAAATTATTTCCTTCTGGATTTGTGAAAGTGAACAGCTTTCCCATATAAAGCAAATCTATCTTCCTACTACTAGCTAAAAATGAATCAGCTCTGCAAGGATTGTCTCAAGTGAATGTTGCATTTAGATTTTGCTGTTTGAATTGCCCAGTAATGATTCTACAAAAATATCTATGCACATTAGCTTCCCAGCTACCACTCTGGGCACCTGTCTGTGCTACAGCTGGTTATTTGTAAGAAAATTCTCCAATGAATAAATTACTCTGGTATACAAAATGCAACTCTTGAATTCTCCTCCAACATTTATATTCTGCTGTAACACTCAAAACTGCCATTTGAAAATCAGGATAAGAGTCTAGGTGAGGGTCTAGTGTCAGAGTCAAGTTAATTAGCAATACTTTCCTTCCAACCAGGTGACTGTTTAGATATTTTGAAAAAAAAAAACATAGAAAAAGCCTGGAACACGTTTATTTTAAATTGAAATTTAAACAATTAAATGTCGGTGTCATTTATAAGCCTATCAAGCTTTATTTAAACCATACCATATCTCACATTTAGCTACTATATTAACATTTAAAATTGTGTGTGTCATTCCTTTCAGGCATGTCTGCTATCAGAGAAGCTGAGAAACAGGATAAATTAGCCATTATGACCACAGTGCTGACAAGGAAGACTTATCATTTAAATATTAGCTTAGGCATTTCTATATTGCAGGGAAATTGCTCGAGCTCAGTGAAAAGGAGTTAAAGCCCGCCTTTCCTCCTGCTCTTCATTGGCAGTAGTTGCTTCAGTCTCAACGACCATGCAGTTCCCCTCCTGTCTCACCTGTCCCTGCAGCTAGTACCCTGCCTAGCGGATGAGACAAATGCAATCTCAAGTTAACTGCACAAGCTTAAGGCAGATATTTCTCACTTGTGCTGGGATTTCAAGAGTAGCTCCTAGTGCTGTATGTTCACCTTTATTTGGCCGTTGTACCCACACTTTCATACATATATCCTTTGAAAACACCACTGTGAACTTCTGTCTCACATGTAATCAACAAATCCCCAAAGCACTGTTTCTCGCTGACGAAGGAGGCAGCCCCTATTAGACTTTCTTCAGTGGTAAAGGTGTTTCCATTCAAACACCTTTGTACTTGCCTCCGTCTGAAGGTTCTTTTATCATGCTGCTGTGATTCTGTGTGGAGTCATGCTCCAGAGCAATTTGATTTAAACAACAGCAAACAAGCCATATCATTAAGTTATCTCACTGCATAATGGCAAGGTGCATGACTTGGGGCTGAAGAAAGAAGGTGTTTTCTTGAAATTGTTTTGATGTTGAAAAAATTATAACATAGGATCATATCGAGGATGATTCTGAGCATAAAGACACTACCCTGATATGTAAAGGCAATATATGATATGAAACTTGAGGACTTTGAATTTTAATTATGACAAACCATCTTGTCCTGATAGTTGTTTTTATTAGTATATTTCTGGTGTTGGGGAATAAAATTTGATAACCTAAAGATATTTTCTTTATAGTTCTGTTTCTAATGATGATAACACCAGACTATGCAAGAAAGATTGGGATGATGACATATTATGTGCCAAAAATGACATACTGTTCTCACAAATCAGAAGACAAAGAGATAGCTTATCTTCAGATTTTAGCACTTGCTATTGCAGTATGAATTATATTGTATAATCTCTACTTCCATTCTGAAAATTGTCTGCAGTCACATATATTCAATTTAATGGAAAAACACATAAAGTAAATTAGGTTTAAAGAACTCCCAACTCTGCATTTTGTAATGCTGATTTAATAGAAAGCAGCCAAGAAGAATAGAATAATGATATGGTGTAGATGTTAACTTATGCCTGACATCTATACATGATGTTTTCTTCTAAAATTTTCCTTAAGAACTGAGTTAGAATGGATGTCCCTTGTGGATATAAATGCAGAATATCTGACAAAGGTCTGGCAAACAAGGAGTTTATCGGAAAGCAGATGATGGTAATCATGTAAAATTCAACACGGATCTCTCTTGAGCAATCTTACCGGCCCTCCTCCCCCTTCTCCCAGCTTGGTGGAGCTGAGATTGATTGTAATGATGCACATCTTAAGTCCCTCCGGAGCCACAGGGCTGGGAGCTGGAGAAAGACTACATCTGGGAAGTTTCTAAGGAGTATGGCAAAGCTTAGTAAAGAAACTCAAGGGAAAAGGAAGACCAGATGGTGTACAAGGTATGTTGCAGGACCTATGATTGACTACCAGATTCAGAAATTGATGATTTTTCTGTTGAAGTACAGGTTTAATATTTTCATCCTAATAAGATACATGGAGAAATCAGAGATTACAACCCAGAGTAACCTCTTACATATTAATTTTCCTTTTTTTTTTCCCTTCAGAGTTTTATTGTGGTTACAGTTTTGAGATGATTATGAGGTGTAAAACTATAAAGGATTCATTTAACCACTAAATGCAAGAGACTGATACACTGTGATTTTCTAATTGAATGATGATAATCAATAACCAGGAGACAGTTTTCACTGGTAAACAGAGAAGTCTGGTAAACAGAAAAGTGTTATCTTGCTGTTCATTATCTCAAGAACTGAAGGTACTTATTAACTGTAGCTCCCATTTTCTCTTTGAATTAATGTTTAGCTAAACTTTACCAAATATATGTTCTGGCTACACTCATTGTAGAAAGCAAGGAATAAATTATGCTTTTACAGTAAACTAAGATTAATAGAAGGATCAATAATTTAATTTCCAGGCATCTTAAAGATATCTATGAAATATATGTTCTGGCATCTCCTGCAATATAATTTGTACTTTTCAGCGATTTCAGAGAAGATTGCTTAGTGACACCAATTGTTCTATCCAATGGTATATTAACATATGGAGATATGGCTTTGTGAAGAACTGCTGCTTTTGAGGTTATGAAGTCTGAACTTTGTTAGTTTCTTATTTACAAAACATCTGCTTAGCTTTACACTCAAAACCAGTAGCAAATATTGTAGTGTTTATGAGCTTTATATGTAGTGCTGATATCTTCTACTGCAGATTTCAACTTTCAGCAGATGGAGAAAGCAATGCTTCAGGAGAGAGAGAAGCCAGGAAAAAAGGTCAGCATCATGGGTGTGGTCGGTTTCAAATCACTGGTTCTGGTAAATGAGCATCAGGGTCCTGATAGGAGCTTTGAGGGCTGCTGCCTCTCCCCTACCCTGCTGACTCTGCACAGTATTTCTAGCTGTAGATGGCATTAATAGAAAAAGAAATATTATTATGGTTTGTACAAGTTGACAATTGCACTATTTTCATAGAGTTGATCCTCACAAGAAGGAAAAGTTCAAAGGTAATGGAGTAGCTGTTAACTGGTAGAAAGCTTGAGAACACCTATAAAAATGTCTGCTTCTGAGTGCTGCTCATATCTGTGAAATATGTTTCTGAGGTAATTTGAGTTTTGTGGACTGTGGCGAAAAAAAGGCTAATAAAATGATAATAATAGTAAGAAAGTTATAAAATGGTTTTTAAAAGCTTAATTCAACCCAAAATGTAGATCTTGAAAAACTGTAATTGTCCTGTACATGGTTTTCAACTTTAATATGTCAGAATAACTTACTCTGAATATTTTAATGTACTGAAAGAAATAAAGTATTTAATTGTAACCTTTATTTTTCTTTTTTTTTTTTCAAATCTGTATTGTTATTAGGCGAATGAAATAAAAATGGAAAATTTGTGGTGTGCTATACATTGTTCTAATTTCATTGCTGATCATTACTAAAATCATTTGTTAGCTACCCAGATTTATTTGTGCGTTCAACCAGGCATATATTTGTTCAATTCCATTAATTTCCATGTGCAACACTTGCTATACTTTTTGTTTATTTATTTACTTATAATTACTATACTTTGTTGTATAGCAAGTAAGTGAAATGTGAAGATTTTTCATTATTTCATTTCATGCACATCAAATATTGTCACAGAATATAGATAGGCAAGAAATTATTACAAAATCCCATAGGTCCTGCTCATGGAGATTCACCTGGTAAATTTTAGAGGTCCCTTATATGTAGAGTATAATTACCTGGAATGCCAAAGCTTACTTGCCTTTAATTCCTGTGGGGTGCTTAAATTTCATGGACTTGGTTATCTTTCTTCTGCGCAGGCTAAACATCAGTGTCTTCCAAATACTGATAAAAAATTCTGAGGAGGTGAATACCATTTAATTAGTAGACTCTATTTAAAAATTATAATTTGGTTTTAGAGTAGTTTTGTTAGGTGCATTCAGCAGAAGGAATTCCACCTGAGCTGATAGCATTACTGATACTTTAATTGTGCTTTAGAGCATGGCAAGCACGTGCATATGTCTGTCACTTGGGCCTATAGACTAGGTTGTTTAAAGAATAGTTACACTTCTTTCCAAACATTTACCTGTATTTTCTCCAAATAGCAAGTTTTTCGTTACAAGTAACAAATATAGAACATAACAAAGGAAATTATTTCTAATTTTCTCTTTGTTAATGCTACCAGTTTTGCAGCTGATGGAGCTTTCACATAGTAATAGGAAAATGAAATTTTTATTTTGATTGGAAAATATGATAATAATAATAATATGTCAGGAACAGGTGTTGCATCTGAAAGTATTTTTAAGAACTAAGTTGTAGGTTCCATTTTTTGTTTTGTTTATTTTTGGGGTGGTGGTGGGGAGAAGGATTCAGATTCTTATTTCATGTTGGCAGCATCCTGTTAAATTGTTTTGTGAGACCTGGGAGTATGCTGGCTGGTGAATGCATACTCTGTAGTGTGTGATGCCATGCATATAAAATGGTTTATTGAGTAAAATAAACAATTCTCTGCAGTCTCTGACAGACAATTCTACATTTGTCTGCAGTCTCATAACTGACAGCTATGACCAGTCAAGTAAAGCCTTCCTGTGCATTTGCAACAGCTTTTCATGTAATTTAACCCTAACCACCTCTTTACTAGTGTACACTTATTACTTGTTTTGTTAGTTGGAATATTTTGATGCTTTTAATCATATTGTATATTTCTGCCTTTTAAAACCAAAATATTTTTTCTGCCCCCCCCAGTATCTCATACAAAGTTGTTGTTAATCCCTAACTGAAAATATATAATTATTCTATCCGTTATTTCCAGTTAGCATAGGGATGATTCAAATAGTGTTCGTTATTTACTTGTTACTTTCAAAAGAGTAAATCGTATGCAATTTATTTTCATCATGTGGTTTTCCTCTTTTCTAAATGGAAAAGTGACACTTGCAGCAATAAAGGAGCCCTAGGTTTTAGAAAAGTTTTATTCTCATTTGGCACTTGCTGTATGTATAGTTTTAGTCAATCATTGCCACTAATTTTGTGTCTTTTATTTACTTGTGCCAAAATGCTTAGGAAGAGAGAGTGGAGATAGCAGAGCCTTCATAACTTTATCTAATAGATCAAACTGACTCATAAAATTTAAATTCATCTTGTTTTGTTCTAGCGCTTGGTTTTTAACAAGATTTCTGCACTCTTATGTAACCTACCAGTGTATTGAAAATTAAATTAATAGAATCTGTACCCTGATTATGTGGTTCTATGCTCATTATTTCTGAAATTTGAACAGAGTTAATATTCTACTAGAGATGAGAGCTTGATAAAAATGAAGGTAGTCTTTTAAAAGTATTCAATATCAACAATATACAGGGTGCATTGAGAGCTACTTTGACATTTTTCATTAATGAAGAGAATTCAGAAGTTAAAAAAGAGGTGCGCAAATCTGAGTGTATTCAGCTGTTGCACTGTTTCTACTGTAGCTGACTACCTTCAGCATTCCTAAAAGAAAAATGCTCTTCAGAAAGCTTATTTTATGTCTGGTAGATTTCAAAACACTTTGCAAAAGGCAAAAGTGAACATATTCCTAATCTACAAAAAGATAATTCAGAATCAGGCAGATTCACTGCTTTGTCAATGACTTTTCAGCAGAAGGCCACAGAAAAATTTGAATTAAAAAAGAAAGCCAGTATCTGTGCTGAAGAGGAACATTGTGCAGAAGTGCAGACAAAAGTGATGTATTTCCCTGTTATCTTTGAAGTAGGTGAGTAATAATATCCTAGGTTAGTGTCAACAGAAAAATGCCAAAAGAAGGCTGGGTCACTGTTCTATTTTATCTTTTAAAAAAATCACACTAGGAAGAAAAAGCTTCATACTATAAGTATTAAGTAACTGAGACAGTTAATTTTTGGGAAGTTTATGATGCAGTATGTCTTTTGACCAGCAAGATATGAAAGTTTGATTATTTCTATTTGACAAGCTGCTCAGCACCCTTGTGCATTGAAATCCAACTCTATTTTTCTAATACAACTGTTAATTTATGAGTATTGTGAACTTCTGTAGCATGGATCAATACTGATTTTCTGAACATGCTTCTTACTAGACTTACTAAAATAATCTGATTAAAAAAAAAAAATCTCTGTATTTAAATTGAACAAGAAGATACTTGAGTCTTACTGCTGTATTTTGAGAATCTGAAGGCTCCTATGAAGGACTCAGGCTTGCCTAAGGCAATGTGTAATTGTTTTTATGGTTTTCAGTCAAAGAATTCAGCACAAGGAGTAAGAACATATAATTTATTCCACTTGCTAAGAGAATAATTAGCTATTTGAGTAGCTCACAATTTTTGGCTCTCAATCAGACTATTTAGACCTATTTTGGTCGCCTTGGCACATAGGCCACATGCATAGACTCAAACTGTTTCATATGAGTGAAGACTCTGGCACAGTGTCTGCAATTTGTTGCCTGTGTGGAAGTGTCTGGGGCTACGAGTTGCCCTAAAGGTATCCAAGAGATCTGGACAGAATTGGAAACTACAATGCAAAACCAGTGGAAGACCCATATTCTTCTACCGTGTTAACTGAAGGCCAAGCTAAAAGCTCTGAAGCATCTGAAAGTGAACTAGATGCTTATGCATGGGAAACAGTATCAGCCCCATCAGACAGAGAGTTGAAGAATGAACAGCTTGCTGAGCGGATGGTTAGGTTGTTTTTTTGACAATTTTGATTCTACTCTTCCTTTTATACTGTTCTTATTCCAAGACTTCTAGTCATCAAAGATCTGATTTTACCTTTTTACTTTCCCCTTGATGTGATATATTGGCTTGGCATATGTAAAGATATAAATTTAGTTTGGTCTAAAATATTTGTTTTCCTCTTTTTCACATTTGTAAAACTTTCACAGATTCTGGACGACAACCATGTTTATTTATTTATTAATTAAACATGAACTCTGTGCATGATTGTAACCGTGGAGAATGCCCAGTGTTGAGCATTTTGAACATACAAGTTGAATTGGCAACCTCTGTGATTCAGCTGTTGGACATAGTCATGATCAGAAATGCAAGGTGAAAGCAGTTATCAGAAGCAGAATTCAAGTTTATTGGGGGGGGAGAATCACTAAGGGAAATTCAAACATAAGCTACTGAGTGCAAGATGCTCTGTTGTGTAATACAGTAATAGACAAGCTTGCTCCAAACAAAGTCACTGTCTTCCTCACGATGAAAAGAGAGGGGAAGCCTAAATATGTAAGGAAGTGCTAATGACTGAAGTTCCTAAACTTATGGTTATTTCTGATCACGACCTACAGTTTTAATGCATTTTCCACAACAGAACATGTACTCTAATAAGAAATAAGCTGGCAATGAAAACATTCAGAAACTAAGTATTGTGTTCCCTCCTTTCTTGGAGAATGCTCTGAGCATCATAAAAAGGAAGTTACCCAGTACTTGCTATACAGTTTGGTTTACTTATTTGCAAGCAGAATTTGAAATCAGCTGGCTGGGTGAGGTAAAGATCTCTCATGTGAATTCCACATCAATTGTTTATTGAAACAGTTATTTTCTTGAATTCTTGTGTAGCTTTTTCACTCTCAGATGGTAGTGGAGAAATGTTGATTATTGCAAACTTTATGGATTAATCAGTGTGAGACTCAGTACCTCAGAGACTCAAAAATGTGTGCAAACTCTGCTTCCAGTGCCCACAAATCTCAGACAGGTATAGCAATTGAAATAGTTGTGTGTTTTCCCCCTCTGAATCACTAAGTAGTAAGTGAGAGATTGTTGTTGAAATAAATGCAATTTATTTCTGGTGACATACAAAGTGGGAAAGGAGACCACAGGGACTGTTCTAATCTCTCCTCCATGGTTATACTGAATATAATCACTTGCTGAGGTGATCATCTCCAGTGTTTGTCGCAAACAGTGAGGGGTTTTCTGAACAGGGAAACTCCAGGGGAGTGCAGACACACACCAGAAGCCAGCAGCTCTCAGCAGAGAGAGCAACTGCTGAGTTGTAGGCATGGGCAGAGACAATGGTGTCCAATCCCCAAGCCCACAGAGGATGGCCCTGGGTAGAGCCAGTGACCTGGGGCACTGTGAACAGGGTGGCCAAACAGAGAGTGCACCTATTTGAAGGATGAGCATTCTACTGGCCAAGTCAGAAGGTTTGATGTTCACATGACCCAGCAACTGGTAACCATTCTGTGACCCATCTGCACAGGTTAAGGGCACTCATCCTGTCTGACTCTCAAGGTAGACTAGGGCACTTTTCTGACAGCAAAGGCTATAGCTCCAGATAGAGGATCCGCACTATCTCCCTCAGCAGTGCTAATGCCTCCACCTAGACAGAGCTGTTGAAGGGAGGTTTGCAGTGCAGATCTCAGATTGTACCAAGTTCTTTGACCTTTCTCCTGGGACAGGAGGCTGACTTGCCTGCAAAAGGAGGACATGCTGCAGCACATGGCTGAGCTGTTGGAGGTGATGAGAAGACTACATAACATTAGGGGGGTGAGGAGTTAGATAGCTGGTTCCACGTGCAGTTTGCAGTGTACCCACAGCCCATAGCCAAACAACCAAAAACTCCTCCCTAGGCACACATGGAATGGAAGGGATGTGTGTGGAAGGGTAACACTGCAGAAGTTAACTTACAATAGCAAGGATCTGCAGGAGGATTAACTCTTCCCAAATACTGAGGTGTCTTTGCAGAACTGCTTCACACCTCTGCAGACTGGATAAGAAAAAAACACCACATCAGGAGAAGCACTGGGGCTGAGCAGGGCAGCCCAGTCTGCTCCATACGTAACAACCAGCACAACTAGGAAAGCGACAGGTGATAGTAGTAGGTGATTGTTCTTCTGAGAGGTACAGAGTCAACCATCTACCAATCTGATACACTGTGTAGAGAGGTGTAAGGCTTACTGGAGGCTCATATCAGGGACATCACCAAGAGACTAGTAAGCCTCATACAGTCCACTGATGATTATCAGCTGTTATTTCACGTGGGCAACTGATACAGCCAGGAGCATTCTGAGGAGTATCAAGGCAGCCTTGACTGCAGTGACTGTGAAGCGGGAGAGCTCAAGATCCTTAGGACTATGAGAAAGGTGCACAGCAAGTTTGCTATCCTATACTTCAGGAGAGCAGACATTGGCCTCTTCAGACTTCTGTTTGGTAGAGTACCATGAAATATAGCCCTGGAGTGATTCAAAGATCACTTCCTCCAAGTTCAGGAGTGATCCGTCCCAAGAGAAGAAGTTAGGCAAAACCACCAGAAGGCCTGCATGGATGGACAAGGAGCTTCTGGACAAACTCAAACACACACACAAAAAAAAAAAAGAAAGCCTGAGCAGGACGGATGCAAGGACAGGTAGCAAGCACAGGAAGAATACAGAGAAATTGTTCAAGCAATCAGTGAACAGAGTTGAGAAGGTTAAAGTCCTGGTAGCATTTCATTTGCCCAGAGATGCCAAGGCAACAAGAAAAGCTTTTATAGGTACATTAGTGATTAAAGACTAGGTAAAATGTGGGCCCTCTCAGGAAAGAAACAGGAGACCTGATTATCTGGGATATAGAGAAGGCCGATGTACTCAACATTTTTGCCTCAGTCTTAGCCAGCAAGTGCTCTAGCCACACTGCCCAATTCATGGAAGGTAAAGGCACAGACTGGGAGAAAGGAGAACCACCCACCGTAGGAGAAGATCAAATTCAAGACTGTCTAAGGAACCTGAAGCTGAACATGGGACCTGATGAGATGCATCTGCAGGTCTTAAGTGACTATCCATCTGTCAAGATTAGGAGAACAGAGATTAACAATATCTCTGTCTAGAGGAGAAAGATCTGTTCTTATAGATTTCTATGTTGTGAAATTAAGGTGCAAGCAAGACCATGTATCACCACAAAACTATTTATTAAAGTTGAACAAAACAGAGGGAGAAAAAAGGGAAGAGAGAGGAGAGGAAAAGAGCAGGGATTATAGATAGGGGGGATGTGGGAAGAAATAGGGTTTCCAGCATCTAAGTCCTTCTCGGTGTGCATATGTGGCCCAGGGATGTTCTTTTTTTGGCAGTTCTCCTGGAGCTGTTCTTCATTTTTCTTCTGCCTAAGCAAGAATTGCTTAGGTTTTTTTATACAGTGTTTTAGTCCCAGTCTTAGGTGCCCAGATTCAGCTCCCCAGGGAGCCTTCATGTGTATTCTTACGTGTCCTGGTATGGGCATGATTATTGCCCAGAGTTGGTTCACTTCCTGAGGTTCCCCTCCCCCTTCCGTT
>VWZI01013575.1:75235-160122 GCA_013396835.1 Psilopogon haemacephalus | reverse complement strand
GCAATGGCCGTTAGTTTTGGTTCTCTCTCTCCACCACTGCCGGGAGGAACTCACGCCTCCATCCCATCCAGCAGCGGCCACGTGCTTTGCAGCGAGCAGCAGCGGCATCACAGCATATTGCAACTGCGGCAAGGCAAAACCCCCTTCTTTTCCTCTTTATCTGGGACAAGCTCTCTCTTTATTTGGGACAAATCCTCCTTCTTTCCTCTTTCTCGGGAAGACTCTGTACCTAAGTGTGCGTTTTGTGGGTATTTCCAGGCGTGGTTAGGATTGCTTTTGTATTAGACTCTCTGTTTCCTAAGTTCTGACTGTTTAAAACTGTTCAATTCTGTGTTTTAAGTGACTTCGTGTATTTATTCATGCCAATCGAACATCTAAAGAACTTGGGTGTGCTATAATTTTAGCGCAGGTTTTCTTTTTATATATCAAAAGGTAAGTAAAAGTAGCTTGTAATCATTATGATTGTCACAATGTTCTCATTAGTTAATTTTTTCAGTGATTTTTAAACAATTTTTCTTAGATCATCAGAAGCCTTACTTAAATGCTAATCTACACTTCTAGAGCTGTTTTTGATATGCATCTGTGTATTTGGCTAGTTTAAGATAAATAAGAATTATATTAAAAAGGAACCATTTCAAAATTAATTTTAATTCTAAGCAACAGTTACTTTGTATTTTGATATTAAATTCAGAGATATGCAGTATAAACCTTTAAATCTAGATTAAAAAATTTAAAAAGCCTTGATACATTGGAAAAATTTAGAACTGCTGTTTTCTGCACAAAACACAGTTTACCCTTTGCAGTGAAGCTAGAAACAAAGCTACTGTTAAACGAGAAGCATACCTTTGGTGTGGTGAGGGTGTGTTACATTGGCCTTGGCTTTACAGAATTGTGTTGTGATTCAAGAGCACACGGGACCCACAGGTTCTCTTTGTGCCAGCAAAATGCAGACCTGGAAGAAAACGACAGTCCCTGGGTAATGTGTTCAGGTGTGTGAAGTTTTGCATCTGCACTGCTGGCACCTAAAAATCTCTTAAGCTCTATGCTCACTTACCTATATTCATAACCTTTCAGAAATACTTGTGCATTATCATAATGGCAGGACCTGTGCTATCACTGAAATGCAAAAATAGCACCTGGGGACCTCTACTTGCTATTTGACTGCCCTATGGGCATTGCTGAGAGCAGATGCTGTCTGGATCTTGCACCCTAATTTGGTTTTGTGTTTTGTCTTCAAATTCTCTCTCTCTGTGAGCATCACATAACATAATCTACTCAAAGTATGGCTGTAAACAGGATGACACACCAGTCAGGGTCAGGAGGCAGAGATTAACAATATCTCTGTTTGGAGGAGCAAGACCTGTTCTTATAGATTTCTGTGCTGTGAAATTAAGATGCAAGTGAGTCCAGATATCAACACAGAACTACTTATTAAGGGATAAAATTGAGCAAAACAGAGAGAGAGAGAGGGAACAACGGAGAAATGAGGAGAGAAACGGAGCATGGGGGAAAGAAGAGCAGGGATCATATTACCATCAGCCGGAGATGTGGAGGGGAGGGGGGTGTGTGTGTGTGAGAGAGAGAGGTATGCGTGGTCCAGGGATGTTCCATAGAGTACGTCAGGAGTCCTTCTTCTGGAGTTGTTATGGTGGAGCTTTTCTGCAGGAGGTTGTTGTTCCTTGAGTTTTTCTCCAGCAGGCATTTCTCAGGTCTTTTTATACAGTTTTTTCCAGTCCCAGGCTTATCAATGTCCAGGTGCAGCTCCCCAGGGATTCCTCCTATGCATTCTCATGCCTTAGCAGGGGTCCAGTGGCAGCACCGGGGAGGGCCTCCGCCCCCTCCCTGTGCCGGTTACCTGTTCATATCCTGAATATGTATAAGCCTTTTCTCTTCAGGGTAGCTGATACTGGCCAGCTGATACCAGGCCGTACATATCCTGGACATTCAAGCCAGGCTGAAATCTGGAAAAGTCACAAAAAACCTCAGTATTTACATCCTGGAGAATCAACAAAGGTGCTGTATCTCTGATGCTTTGCATTTCTTAAGCATTTGGCCAGGAACATTTTCTGAGTTTGGGAAGGAAGCAGGATGATCCTCATGTTTGTTGATTTAAGCAAGGGAGAGCTGATTTCAGACTCTCACAACATCTCTATCCTGTCCTTATGAAATACTTTGGTGTGATATTACTTCTTTTCATATAAAAAACCACTATTTTAAAATCATTAATATCTTTTATTGATGTCTAATAGCTTGATACTATATAAGAAAAAAATACTGAGGCCATCTCAGAAACTGCAGCTTTAGTGGCAGACCTGTAGCTTCTTTAAAGTATGCACTTCCTTTGTGTTTATGAGGTGCCTTTGGTGATAATCTTGAAAACTTCATCTTCTCTTCTGTTTCATTCAGCCACGCATTACTAGGTGTAGTAGATTAAGGATTCACTGTAAAACCATAGAGAAAAGGTTCCACCAAGGGACTAAAAAGTCCCGAGACGAAGGCACAGGGTATTGTAATATGCTATTCCATTCCATTATCCCTAGATAAGGAGACTATCTTCTGGTCAGTTTTCTCTTGGCTCCAGACTCTTAACTTTTGCCTTTGCTTGCTGTGTGGGAAGGAGGTTTTGCTGGTGGGAAATTTATTTTTGCTGTATAGCAAGGCCTACCTCGAGGCTATAGTCTGGGACAGGAAGGACTAGACCATTGTTATTTGTATATATTTGTTTTCAGTTAATACCTTTTGTACTTTGCTTAATTTTGTAAATGTTATCTTGTATATTATAATATGTTGTTTGCTCATTTGGGGTAAATTCTACATTCTGTCCAGAGCTGGCCGCTCAAAACAGGACATGGGAACTAAAGGTTGGGTTAATCTCTGCTATTTTACACTTCTCTATTGATCACCCCCTTCAAGTAAGAAAGCTTTTTCTTAAAGTGATCAAAAGTCTTTGAGTTCATTATTATTTTGGGGGGGTTTTTGTGATATAGTTTTATGGGTTTTGCTTCACATTAGTGTTTGGCTTAACGGAACTTAGTATAGCTTACATGTCACACATGCTCGTGTATTTGAGACTTTTCACATAGGTCAGAATGAGATGAGTGTTTGCCTGAAACAGCTATTCATTCAAATTCCCTGGGAATATAGTGAAGACTGAGTATCAGATATACCAAAAACTGAGACAGTGTCCAGATTTTTATCTGATTGAAAGCATATGTTTGAATCTTAAGACAGTGGCACTTATCTCAGATAAGTTGTATCTGATCCACTCCAAGTGGTATGTCACCTGAGATTTTCCATGCTGAACTCATGCAATACAAAGATTTACTCTGTTGTCTTTTATATAATCTGTCATATAAATGTCACTTTATGACCAAATTATGTATCCCAATTTTGTATTGGTCTTCACTGTGCCTAGCCTGTTCAGTATTTTTATTTCTCATACAACTTTCTGAATAAGTGGCAGTGATAAAGATCAGGATACTTTCATCTGCCCTTCATCTGACTCATTTGAATATAAATATGTATGTTAATTGCATGGCAATTAATCATGGATTGGTTGAACACTTATTGTTTTTATTTCCATGTTCAAGAATATACTGCAGAGAAGTCAGAAAACTTTTCAAAGTGAGGTGGTATGTGAAAGAAGTTCCTTAATGCTCAGTAACCTGGATTAACATTTGTTTGATGTCTGAGGAATAGACAAGCTCTGAGGATAAGGCTGTTTAGCAGTCCAGTCCTGGCTGCAACAGTCTTTTGCTCTGTGTGCTTTAGTGAATTATTCACCCATGCTGGAAGAGGTTTTCAAAAGAGGCATAAATGACCATTTTATGTGATGCTTTTGGAAAGTCTGTCTTTGGTGGTGGGGTGTACTATGCTAGGTCTTGAAAGCTGCTGAACCATGTTTTCGTCTTCTGCCAAACATTCCTTGCCACCACAGGCTTTGATTCATCCTCTATGATTTTAAACACTTAACCTAAGCACTGTAGGTTACTGCTAAAATCAGTAGAGAGTGATGACATTTCCAGAATGCAACTCTGTTAACTGAAGATGTGAAATGTTTTCTGGACTGGCCATTTTATCTACATTTTAAACAAGAAGCCCAGACTTACTTGGTTCCTAATGGGGGTTGTGTTGAATACTAGACTTCACATCTCAGTGTTTCTCAGTAAAAGTAAGCTGATATGATATTTCTTCTTCACATACAAAGCAAAGCAAATATTTTTAAAATTGTGGAGGCATGCATATATCTAAGATTGATAGGGCTGTTTTCTTCAATTTTAAATCAAATGCTAGAAGTACACACTTTCTAACTGTAAAGGATTTTGTGAAGATTAATGCCATATAGAATATTTGAAGACTTAAAACACTGAATAAATGACACTGTCAGTTTTGTTATTTTTTTACTTTTGTGGGGGGAAAAAAAAAAAAGAGGAATTTGCTGTACTGTGAACCAGGTGAAATAATATGACAGATCTCCACTACAGTGGTTGTGCTTTGTGATGGAGGAAGTGCCAAATGGTCTGGTGCTCCTAGGTGTATATGGGTCACGCTTCTGTTCATCTCATTTTGAAGTGAAATGCTCTGGAAACTGAGTATGTGAGCAATGCTAAATAGTCAGGAAGATACTGGTGTAGAATAAAGTAAGTGGCTTGAAATTAATTGGTTTGGAAGTGCTTTGCAAAGCAGAATTGTGAATAATGTAAAATTTTCAGCTGGCTCAATGAAATGTGAGCACATTATATTCATTAGCGAATTAGTAATTAATGTCCCATTTTATTTTCATGTAATGTATAATTTCTGAAAGCTAAGGTATGCCTGTCTACAAGATACATGGACTCAAGAAGTTAATATGTGAAGATGTAGTGTCATTACTCATTTGTNTTTTTATTTTTGTTTTTTTTTTTTTTTTTTTTTTTTAACTTTGAACATTGATGTTACTGTTTGGACATAAGGAAGAAGTTCTTTACATTGAGTGGTAAACCACTGCAACAGGTTGCCCAATGATGTGGTTGAGGCCCTGTCCCTGGAGGCATTCAAGGTGACACTTGGCCCTAGACAGCCTGATCTAATTGGAGGTGTCCAACCCCTCTGCAGTGAGCAGGTACAAGATCACTTTTGATGGTCCCTTCCAACCTGATGAAAGTTCTGATGAATTCTGAAAGTTGTGTGTTTCCCAGACAGACTTAAATTTGAATCCCATAGATTTGTCTTTATTTGATGATTCCTCCTCAAATTGATTTTATACTGAATGATTTTCAGTTCTCATCTAATTTATTACTCCTGTTACTTTTCTAGATGTTTGAGTCTAAGGCTGCAAGTGTTAAGGCCTCTAAGAGCATTGAAGTGCCTGAATTTGAATAGACTCCTAATGTGTTATTTTAAAGAGAACTGAGTCAGCTAGCTTCCTTAATGATTCCAGGCACTGAATATCAAAACAACCAAAAAACCCAAAGAAGTTACCTGTTACCTCACTGTTCTCATGATATAGGCACAAAATCCCATTTTAAAAAGTGATTTGGCCTCAAAATTATTGGCATTTGTTGTCCTTCAAACACCCACCTAACTTTTACATTTTGATGTATATTACAAGTATGTACGTCGTATACACTACATACAAATTTTTTTTGTGTGTGTGTGTGATTTCTTGTGGAAGGAGATTCAAGTGAATTAGCAAGGATGGAACCATAATGTGTTCCCATGTGTTAGCAAAGATGGAACTGTAATGTGTTCCCATGTGAATCTTGGTATGGACATTTAAAAAACGAGGCTGTTGAAATTCTCAGCTGTGTGTTGTACCCTGAATAAACTGGACTCTATCAAAATCATTGTGTTTCTAGACACTAAGCAAATCTCCCAATGTTAAGCAAGTAACCAAAGGAAGGTTCTCAGCCTTGCAGTTTTGAATTTGAACACTATGATTTTTGTCTTGCTCCAGACCATTTTGTATTTCAACCTGTACTTGGATACTAGGGTGAGTAATAAAGCCAAATCTGCCATATTTGTAACTTGCGCTGCAAAGGGCATTACAAATGATGTGCAAATAGTCAGTGCTGCTTGAGGCATTACCCTAGGAAGTCAAGCAATAGAGATGTCATGTTGGTGGTTTCAGCTGTGTCCAACTCTGTCTTCAGAACCTGATAATCCATTTGCTATAAATAGTGCCCTTTGTGGTAAATTTTGCAGTGCGTTGTGGAGCAGTTATCTTCAGAAGAAACAGCTTCACTTTGAGTCAAAGCCAATTTCCAGTCCTAATGGCTACAGAGAAAAATGAGTTTAAGCAATCCTTCCTGTTTCCCCATTTCCATATTGACAGTGGTTCATTGTTTACCCAGATTCTCTCTTTCTTATCTAAGAAGCAATGAATTGAAAACTAACATTGGCTTTTCAGAGTATTGCAAAGACTAGATTTCCTTGGGTTTCCATTCCTCTTGCAACTGAACACTTCAGGCTCCAAAAATTTGTTTTGACTTCTGAAATAGGGATGTCATATAATTTTACAGTAGTGAGAGTTTCTTCCCACTTGCAGTGATGTGGAAATCACCACAGGGACCAAGATTGCTCAAGTGTTCCGCAAGAAAAGCTATATCCTGTTCATAAATCTTAAGTCAAATCTGAAATAAAAGTCTTGCAGCAAACCAGAAAATGAATTTTATTTTAAATCAAAACAGGGATCAGCAGCTATAGCCTGGGATTTGGAAATGATTAAGTGTAAGATTTAGTTAAGAAGTTTCACCTCTCAAGAAAATACAAAGCAAACATTCGTATTCCCGACCCATAGATCTTGTTCTGTGATCAGAATAATAAAATTACTGATCTAGTCAGAAATTGATGCAGAAGATCTTGGAGCATTTTTACTGAGACATGGGTCAATAATGAGTTTTGCTGTTTGGGCTTTTCTTTTCTGGTTAAATCATCTTTTAGATTGAGCTTCTCTCCTCCTGTTTTTTTGTCTAAGCATGCTCACTATTTCTTTTCCTTTAGAGTCATGTTCAGCTAAGAAATTGAGATTCAGAAGGAAATGTATTGAGTAAAGTATGTAAATCCCATGTCTTAAGTGGATAAAATCAGAAAACTAAATTAACAGTGTGTCTAATTATTTCAACGGATGCTTGCAGTTTTCAGCTTTGAGTCCTAGAAAGTTTTTCAAAACCTGCTTGATCCTGTCTTCTAGAGAGTTCTCCATACCCTAGCTGTTAATCAGACTTTCCCTTCCTCCATCCTCTCTCTCTGTACTTGTTTTGGAGCTTGGATTGTGCTTTCCTCTGCTCCAGCTAAAATTGCTTATTATAGATCTCAGTTCTTCAAATTTAAAAGCCACACCACTGGTAATATTGCTGTATCTTGACTAAAGGTACAGATAACTGCCACATTTGACTCCTATTTTGTCTTTACTTACTTTGTTGGACTAAGGAAAACTGACGTGATGATTTAGCTTAGATTGTGTAGTATGTTGAGGTGATAGGAAAGCACAAACATAAAACCTTAAAACAGCTCTATACTTAATGCATATAAATTATGCATCAGCATGAATTTTGTTAGTTTGAATCTGGAAAAATGCATGATAGAGAAGGACTTTTGCCATTTCTGGAAGGAGATGCTTGTGAAACATTGCCACATTTTCTGCATAGAGGAATCTGGTAGATTGAAGCACTCACCTCAGTTTATTGTCAGACAGGAATACAGGACTTGTCTGTTAATTCCAGCCTTCAGATGTTACTGGACTGTTCTCTGCAAATAGGAGACCAGCATCTCTCCTGTGCATATGTCCTCTATGTTTTTCCAATATTTCTTCATACTCTCTCTCCTGCCTTTACTTTTCCTCTTGTGATGAGATTATGTAACCGGAAATGACATTTTAGCAGTTATTGTGCCTCATCAAAGAGAGTAGAGTAGAGATTTTAGCTCCTGTTTCACATAGCTGCTTGATGGGAAACATTGATATTATTCCCATTAAGGTTTGGTAGATTTAAGACAGAATCACTGGAGCTGGTTGGTCTAGAGGACATCCTTAAAACCTTGCAACCTGAATTATTCTACAATTCTTATACTGATGAGACATCAGATCAGGACCCAGGTAGTAACATATCTATTTGAAATTTCAAGTATGCTGGATACACAGTCAGCTGCCCCAATACAGACAGAAGCATAGTTGTACCTTTTAGCATTAAGTGTTTTGAACTAAAATTGCCCACTTTTCTTAGAAAGTAAAAGGAGAAATAGATAGGAGCGAGATAGAAAGGAAAATAATATATATTGATGAGATGTTTTAGTCCATTTAATTATGTTGCCTTGAAAATGTAGCAATAAATGTTCAGGGACTTTATTTTAGGTACTAGCAGGTGTTTTATAAGGGACGAGGTTACACTGGCCTGAAGAATGGCAGCAGAGCAGTCATCAGCAAAGAGCTCTAGGGTGTGGTATCAGTGATTCTAATGCAGCCCATGCTGGTGCTGCTGAAATGTGTTCTCATGCCTGGGAGTTAAGCTGCTCACTTTATCATGCAGGTAAGTTTCAGCTGTAGTTTGACTTCCCATCCTCCTTCTTTTCTTTCTTTCCTCTTGAACGGTATTGATGTCATTACTTTCTAAAGGGCAATTCCAATATTTGCTCAGCCTGACTGACTCAATCCATGGTTGGTAGTCATCAGCACCTGTGTTTTGTGCACTGAACTGAATGACCTTTTCTGCGTACTCAGGACAAATATTTTTTTTTTTTTCCCTCTGCAGAGACAGGCACTTTCTCCATTAACAGTGAACATGTCAATTTAACGCTAAGTGGGAAAACTGAACTCTGGTATACTAGTTCCAGCAGGCAATGTTAATTTATATGCCAGTAAGTCACATGGATTTACAACACATTTTATTCTGAACAAAAAGGAATAGTTGCCATAGTTACCAGTAATCACAAAAACCTGGGAAATAAAAAAGCATTATCATTAAAGGACACATTTGCCAATGAATAATGTTTTAACCAATAGAGTGGCGATATCCTGTCAGCTGCTATTATATGCAATGCTAAATTTGGCAGATTACTGAACGCTTTATGGAGTGACTACATAAACATATAGCTACTGCATTTGCAAGCACTCCTCAGATGTATCACTGCAATCCTTCTAGAAAGAGTTATATGGAAAAAAAATTGGTGCCTTTACTTTTTTTTTTCTTAGAAGAAAATGTTTTATTTTCTTGGGGGTTGTTATCTGGTTTACATTACTTATTTTTTAAATAATGAAAAAAAAACAAAGGCTTTCAAAACTCTGGGAGATACATTTTGGCTTTTTAACTGCTTGTTACTTTACATAAATGGCTTGACTTTGATAAGAATTGTACTGCTGCTGAAATCAGTGAGTGCTGAAAACACCAAAACGTTGGCAGTCTAGTTAAAGCAATTGGCATGTTTCTGCTAGCTGTACATGGCTGTCTATGCCAATTTGCCTCGCCTCAGAGCATAAGTGACTTGCATTTCAGTGAGTAAGACTCACTGGAAAGTTTACTGCAGTGTTTTCAAGGACTGGGGAGTTAACTGAAGGAAATGGAATACTCTGACAAAGCTCCTCACAGGTTTAAGAGTACAGGAAATTTCATAGACTACAAAGAGGAGGAAGTATGGTGCCCAAGTCTGTGTGAATATACAGCTAGCTTTGAAAAAAGTCAGGCTGAGTGAATAAAATTTAATATTGCTTAACTCCTTCCTTTCTTGAAGCTTACCTTTACATTCCTCTCCATTAAGAAATGGCAGTACCAAGCTCACCTTTATGTATTTATTAAGATAAATAGGTAACTGGTCAGTGTTTTACCTACTTGAAATTGTTGTCCTTTTCCAGAGAAGTCAGGCCTTTTTCTAGAATTTAGTTATATAGTTATCCTTGATAAGGCTGTCAAAAGTTACTATCTTTCTAAGGAACGTAATTTTAAAACACTGGTGAATATTCTAGGTTGAAACAGAAATACTGAAGCATATCAGTAAATCAAGTAAAACAAAGCAGAATGTAGAAGGGTACCCTTTTGTGTCAACAAAATAGCACAGAGAAAAAGTGAGTGGTTGCATTGAAAACTCTAATTAAATCTAATTAATTATGTTTATGTAAATGGATATATATTTAGTCTGGAATGACTAAATAAGTCCATCAATTAGTAAATAAGATACAGACTTATTAACATTCTGTAAACCATTTCAAAATTATGATCAACATAAATTCAGACCAAAACTTGAAGGCATGAACTCTCTAAAAGCAAGTCAGTAGCAGTTTATTTTATTTCTGTAATGATTTAAATCAGAAGAAAATTTGTCAAACCAAACCAGCAGTTCAACCTGTCTATTTTCCCAACACAAGATGAGAAAAAAGTAACACAAAAAACCTCAGGATGGAGACCAAAAAAAGTGAGATAAGAATAGAGTTTATTGAGCAAAATCAGATAAACACAGTACAAAATACATAATTACCTTAGCCTATTTGCAGAAAAAAAAGTGTTGCAAAGCAGCAACGAGCAGAAGCAAGCAAGTCAAAAGCCCAAGCCAGAAAACTACTCTTCCCCATCTCTCCTTGTCATGATACCATGCCAGTGGAAAGACAACACTCAAAAGCCTGGAACCCAGAAGCAGCAACTGGAAAAGGAAGCCTCTCATCTTACAATCTGAACTTCAAGCCCCATAATACTTTGCTCCACTCCGTACTTTCATTTTGAAGCTGGCATGAATGCAACATGGTGAGAATAACAGCAGCAGATTCAACTCAGTCCGTGAGAGTTTATATAGAAATATTGTTGAAACAGTTTCATTATTTAAAAATAGTTACTCAGTATTTTGCATTTCATGGGTGTTACTTTGTATTTAGAATTACACTTCAATTAAAAATTTTTTTTCTATGAAAATTAAGGTAATAAACAATTTCTCATAGTACTAAAAATAATTTGCACAACTTCCCTGTAATCTGTTAAAATGTCAGTTGCTCTATAACATTTTTTGAAGATGCTTTGGTGCAAGTCAAATGTGTGAACTGCCATTCAGAAATTTTCATCCTGCTTGTGTATTTGTAAGTACTGTACACATTCCTGGAGCAAATGCAAGGATCCAAGATGTGCATGCTCATCTTTTTGTTAATGCAGAAGTGATATGTGAAGCTCTTTGGACCAATCTGGGGGAAATACTAAAATAACAAAAGATTATATTATTCAATGAACCTGGTAGAGTAGATCACATTTAACTATTCTGTGAGCTTCTTGTCAAATCCAATTACTTGTATTTTGAAAGTTGTTGCACCCAAATCTTCCTTTCTGACATATATTTGAGGTGGTGTCTTTCCTTACTGTATTTTACTCCTTCTCTATTGGTTCTATTGCAGCATCCCAAAGGAGTTATTTGGAAATGCAACAGCATGAAGACTACATCAGCTCCCAAGAAATGTCATCTTCCTCTGCAGACTTCACCACCAAAAAGGTAAGTAGTATCAGGGTGTTCCAAGTATTGTAAGCACACACTCTTAAATTATTCTTTCTATGTGTACATAACATCTCATTCAGAGAAACTATGTGGAAAACTGCAGACTCAGGTTTCTTAGCTGTTCCTCCCCTCTGTGAGACTAACTAGAATAATCTACATGGTGGCTGGCAATTCTCAGTCTGAACTAGACAGATCAGTAGAGGCTCTGGTGAAGGACAGATTTCAACAGATTCTGGGGTGACTTTTGGGGTACAGATCTGTTGGCCATGGTCATGCTATTGCAAGGCTTCTTGGAGTTCTTTCAATGCATCACTGAGCACATCAGTAAGATGACTGAGTCTGCTAAAACAATGTTTTCCAAAGACAAACCCTTTTCAAGAGCTTTTAAGACATTAGTGGGGAAACAGGAAAGATCATAGCATTGATTAGTAGCTGCTGGAAAGATAAACAAATGAATGCACTGGGTAGAGATGAAGAGAGAGAAAGTGTGCAGATAATACCATGTTATTCAAAGTACTAATGGGGGCTCTGGTATGTAGCTTAGACTCACAGAAGGACTTTACAAGGCCAAGATTATGATGAAACAGTAGGCAAAATTTAATACAGATAAATGTAAGGTGGACCATTGGGAAAAAAACTTGTGAGCCCCACATGATGGACTCTAAACTAGTAATCTCCCAGTGCTTTCCACCATGAGTATCTCAGATTTTGGGAAAATTAAGTGGGATCCAAACATGTTTGTAATGGAGAATGGAAAGTAAATAACTTCCTCTGTTTGTATTTCAGGAGAAAGAGATCCTTTTCTCAAAGTCAGTCCACAACCATTTCTGAATGAGAGAGGAAGGTCTTGAACGATACTGCAACCTGTTCTGTTAACTGAATAGCATAGCTGTTTACAATTTTTTTTTATTGCTTCACAGTGTGCAGCAAGGGAGCAATTTCATTGCCTTCCCAATACAATCTGGGTTTTACTGTTTATATGGGTTTTTTAATTAGTTTCTCCTCTCCTGCACACACATATTTGTATAGGGAAATCTATTCAAGAAATCGTATTTTTTGGCATATATCCAAACTCATGAGTAAAATAACATTGGCACTGAAAGAAAACAGTACAATTTCAAATGATTATGTCACACAAAGAGGACAAGAAAATAATGTGATTCAAAACCCGAAATGATTGAATATTCAGAAGAATAAAACCTGTTAAAATTAAAGTTGCTACAGATAGACATTTATAAGCAAGCCACACCATATATACTTAATAACTGAAAATGATAAGCAATGAAGTAAAAGTCTGTCAGACAACCTAACCAAAAAGGACAACATTTAGCAGCTTTTGGGTCTGTTTTCTGAAATTATTGCTGCCTCATGGGGCTAGAATGTCAACTGCAAAAGAATCTTGTTTTGTGAATATGGTATCTGGTTCTGGAATCCAATTTTCTGATGCCCCTGGGAGCTGTTGGCATTTGCAGTCAGCTCTACCACTGATAACTGTAGCTTCTTTATGACTGTTACAAGGGGCTGGGAAGATGCATGACTCATTTAGACACTAAATACCTCAGATGACTTCCTTGCTTGGCTCTACAGTTATATTTGAGTAAATTCTGTTGCTTATCTGGCAAATCTTTATGAAATCCAGTCTGCTTTCTGTAGCAAAAAAATTCATGATGCAGCAAGAAAACCAATATATATGAAGCTGTGATTTTCTAAGATCATGCATCAAGATCAAGACTAGAACAGAAATTGGCTGCTTAATTTGCAAAGGATGGTCTTCTGTTTAAGTCTTAGCCTCTTGTATCTTTATACGTGATGTAGGAAATTCTGTAATTGGTCATCATCTCTCACATGACCAATGCATTAACTATCTACATGCCTGTGGCTTGGATACATTAGAATACTACCTACAAAATAGTGGCAAACTTGTAACGGGAAAAATACTGGTACTGCCAGAAAAAGGAAGAAATAACAAGATTAATATAATGGCAGCAAATGGCAGATAGTTTCTGAAATTGGACATTCTTCTTATTCTGAATTCTTTAACTAGACACATAACTATGATTTCTTGTCACCTAAAGCTTGCTTGGAAAAGTCAAAATCTTTAATAGCAAGCTGTAAATATAAGTGCATGAGCCAGATGTTACTTTAAACTGTCCTCATAAATATTCACTCAAAGAGAGACAGCGTAATACAAATCCTTGAGTAGCTGGAAGCTCAAAGTAAGGGAAGACAAATGCTTAAAAATTATTAACTGCTTAAACCAAAGCCATACTGGGAAGAATAAGTGAGATTATGTTTATCAAAACAATTTTCTGAAAATACAAGGGATTTTGAATGTGTCAGCTCACACATTATCTGAACACATATTACATCCAGCTCTTTAGTCATCTAAGTGTGAAGTTTCTTGGATTATACCCAATATATACAAAAGCAAACTTCTGCATAAAGCGATTTTAGTTGTAATATTTTCCAAAACTAGTGACTAGATAACGTGATCTTTGATCATGAAGACTAAATGTAGATGTCAAACTAATATAGCAATAGTTATTGCATTCCTGAGCCATTATTAGAACTTGGAAGGGACAGCTTCTAGCTGTTTCCAGCACAGAACATCTTGGAGTCAACAGCTGGAGGAATAAAGTAGCAAATCTATTGAGTGCATTACTTTTCCTCAATAAGATAGTTTTTCTTATGACTGTTTCCACCTTTAAGGATAGCAATGAACTTCCTAAGGGCAAAAAAATGCTCTGTATTCATGTGTAGAAACTGTGTTGTATCAGTCTAAGGAATAGAAAGTACTTTAGCCTCAATGCATCTTGAGATTGCCTCAGGAAGAAGGAACAAATAGACTTGGTGCAGTTGCTTCAAAATACAAATAAAAAGATGGGTTTCTATCAGAAGAAAGTTAAAAGCCACACAGATGTTCCAGAGTGTGCACTTGCTGATGTATACTGAGGGAAAATGTAGAACATCAAATGCACTTTAAAAGTACATTCTTTTGCAGGTTTTTAAAAATATACCTCACACTAAAATAAAACCCAGTGTCTACTAGATTTAATGGAATTTTTAATGAAACTAAACTTCAGTAAAAGTTAGACAGGTATTATAAAAGCTTTAATTAAGACTTTCAGATATAATGTTTATAGCTTGTATAGGTAGCAGATGTGTGTAGAATCCTGCATATATCATGATTTGGAGAAGAGTATGTCTGCTACTCATAACACTCCACTGAAGGTGTATATTAGAAAACTTAATGCTTTAATAAATTCAGAGCATACTTATAGTTTTTAGGTTGTGCTAATGGTGTCTCATTTATGAGACATCGTTAACCTTCAGTATCTGAAGGGGGCCTACAGGAAGGCTGGGAAGGGACTATTCACAAGGTCTTGTAATGACAGGACGAGGGGGAATGGGTTCAAATTGGCAGAGGGGAGATTTGAACAGGATGTTAGGAGGAAGTTCTTCACAGTGAGGGTGGCGAGGCACTGGAACAGGTTGCCCAGGGAGGTTGTGTCTGCTCCCTCCCTGGATGTGTTCAAGGCCAGGCTGGATGAGGTCTTGAGCAACCTGATCTAGTGGGAGGTGTCTCTGCCTATGGCGAGGGGTTGGAACTGAATGATCTTTAAGGTCTCTTCCAACCTAAACCATTCTATGATTCTATTCTATGATTCTATGATATTTTGACACAAAATACATTATAGAATGTATCTGAGAAAAGGATCTTAATGTGCTTACTCTAGTAGTATATTTGTTTGCTTGCAAGCCATGCAAGTAAGCAAAAAAACCCTGAAGACTTCACTGAGGCTCAACCATAAATAACCCTGTTTGTTTGTGGGTATGTCTAATAAGATAGAAAAATGTCAGTCATATTTTGGAAACTCAAAGCTGCAGGCACCCAACACTACAAAACCCACACACATTGCTTCTGCACATGGATTTTACTGATATGCAAGTTAACAAAATAATTAACTTCAGTAATGATGGTCACAAGCATAGTTATGGAATAATAAAGACATGGAAGAATATACATTTCAACTATATCAATAATTAAAATTATTAATTCATAACATAGGCATGATTCCCACTCCCCTCACCGAGGAATGCTTCCCCAGGTGTTATCATAGAATCATAGAATGGTTTAGGTTGGAAAGGATTTCAAAGATCATCTAGTTCCAACCCCTGCCATAGGCAGGGACACCTCCCACTAGACCAGGTCAATCAAAGCCTCATCCAACCTGGCCTTGAACATCTGCAGGGAGGGAGCAGCCATAATTCCCTGGGCAACCTGTTCCAGTGTCTCACTGTAAAGAACTTCCTCTTTAAATCTCCTCTCTTCCAATTTAAACCTATTACTCCTTGTCCTGTCATTGCAAGACCTTGTGAATGGTCCCTCCCCAGCCTTCCTGTAGGCCCCTTTCAGATACTCGGAGGCTACAATAAGGTCTCCTCCAAGCCTTCTCTTCTGCAGGCTGAAAAGCCCCATCTCTTGTAGCCTGTCCTCACAGGAGAGAGGTGCTTCAGCCCTCTGAGCATCTTCATGGCCTTCCTATGGACTCACGCCAACAGATCCATGTCCTTCTTGTGTTGGGGGCTCCAGAACTGCACACAGTACTCCAGATGGGGTCTGATGAGAGCAGAGTAAAGGGGGAGAATCATCTTCCTTGCCCTGCTGCTCATGCTGCTCTTGATGCAGTCCAGGACATGGTTGGCTGTTAGGGCTGCATGTGCACACTGCCGGCTCATATTGAGCTTTTCATCAACCCAGACCCCCAGGTCCTTTTCCTCAGGGCTGCTCTCCAGCCATTTGCCACCCAGTCTGTATTTGTAGTTGGGATTGTGTAGGACCTTACACTTGACCTTGTTGAATTTCATGACGTTGGCCTCTCCAGCCTGTCCAGGTTCCTCTGGACGGCGTCTGTGCCCTCTAGCAAGTTGACTGTGCCACACAGCTTGGTGTCACCTGCAAGTTTGTTGAGGGCAAGTATTGCTGATTCTTGGTTCAGGCTTTGATTACCTTACATTGCTCTGTTACTCTGCATAGGATTAATTTCCAGGAGACATCTGGTCTGAGAGTGAAGTGTGCTGTTGCAGAATATCTCTGAGAAGCAGAATTGGAGCAGTGAACAATCCACTTCTGTGAGTGTTAAGTACAGCGGAACACCTGTGAACTGTAAGTGCAACTGGAACTGGAACGGAAGAGAAACAGAGATACAGAGTGGGACAGTTCCTGCTTCTAAAAAAGTTACCTAGAAGTTTCTGGATAACTGTGAAGTCACTTTTTTATGTACAATAACCAATTATTGTCTTCCACATATGATCCTTTGTGCCAATCACCTTACTTGCTCTGTAACCACCCCATCTTGGGGGAGATAAGCTTAACGAACTTGTATTGAGTAGTAGAAGTAGTAGTAGTAGTAGAAGTAGTAGTAGTGTATGTAGTAGCAGCTGCTCTTGTACATAGTGGTAACAGAAGAAGAATAAAGGAGAACGAGTGTATAACCATATTGGTAACGAGCCTCGTTGCTTCTGGTGCGCTCACCATCAGTCATTTGCAATTCAACTTTAACAGCTACCGGCAGTGTGCCACATCAATGAGATCACCGCTGCTACTATTGTACTGCCCACATAAAATTGTGTGGTCTTCAATATGTCTGTGAAAATAGCATGATTCTGCACTTTGACCTGCTCAGAATCAAGATATAAAAATCAATGTAATAGTCTGCAAATCTGAACTTCAGGGAGGCTTTGTCTTTCTGCATAATGAAGCACATATTCTTTTGAGGGAGGTAGTTACAAAGAAGAAATAGTTTCTGTTTGAAAAGGGCAATAGAGATAGATTGTGGAGACTGGGGAATGGAGAGAGAGACAAATTAAAAAGTGTAGTGAAATGGATCTGATGCAAATGAAGTAGGAGGGATGGTGGAATAATGAAATGCGAGAAATCAAAGACACAGCATAGATACAGCAACTTAAGTTGACAATGGAATGTCTAGTCAAAACTAAATCCTCTATTGTGATTATCACTATGCTCCGGGGAATTTGGAACTACTGCTCTGGTAAGCCATGGGGTTCTACAATGGTGATGTCAACTCACATTGCTGCTGGTCACACTCCTGGGGAATTCAGGGACTGCTGGCTGATGACTGTGCTCTTGGCCATTTTGCAGGTGCTAACATTGATTTGGGAGTTCAACTCTCCACCCATTGACAATCTAAAGGAGTTTTGTTGTTTGTAGATTTCTATAAAACAACAAACGTTTTTCCTCTAGAGTAAGGCTGCATTAATTCCAGGAGCATGAAACTGACAAGATGAACAGATTACCTTTGCAATGGTTATTTAGGAAACATAAGTCTTCTGAAAAATCCAGGAATACTGAATTACAATTAGTAAAATGAATGCAGGTGTGACTTACTTTGCTGACTGTTAAGTATCTCCTTTCTTACTGGCTTCCTGCTGATCCACTTGAAGGCTGTTTTGCTGCTGCACTGTTTTAACAGTTTTATGGGATGATTTCAAAATCCATTCTTTTGTTTTAATGTCACCTTGCTGACAGAAGATATCCAGTGGGAAAAAGGATAGGAGAACCTAGGCCTTAGTAATATGTTTTGTGTATAGTGTAACTTTAAAAAGGACAATTTATAAAATATAAGATGATCTTTTTGTCCATGATTTGTGGAATATTTCCAAGTAAGAAAACACAGGAGAGACATTCTTTTGAATACTGACAGTGTTATTGACTACTGTACAGCAAACATCCAGTGGTCTGTGATTTCCTATGTGGCTTTTACTGCCAGCTTGCCAGAAGCCATATCACAATTTCCAAAATATTAATCTTTCTTTTTATAAAACAGATTTCACAGGAATTAATTTACTATTTTAAAGTCCTTTAATAGCAGACACATCTAGTGAATAATAACAAAAAAATATCCTAAATATGTGGTGGCCTGTTTTATTAATTCATGGTAATATTTTACAAGTCACAATGTATATTCCAGGGATTTTGCAGATATTTCATCTGCTGATACTTTATTACTTTAAATCAAATAATTTAAAAATAGTAAAGTCTGTTTCAAATTAATTTAATTTCTGAAAATATTTTTAAACATCTCCCCATGACTAATGGTCTGAACATATTTTGTAAATATTTTATTAATTTCATTTCTGAAATGACTGTAAAGTACACAGTTGGATGTACCAACAGGTAAGCTGTAACTGTTGCAAGTTATTTCTCATTTTTTAGTTACACTTTTGGCATTTAATTGACCTTTCCAAGGAGAGGCCTGAACACATCTTGGCTCACCCAGGAATGTATTTCTGCTCTCCCTCTCTCTCTTTTGGGGAGAAGCAACTCCAGGAAAGAACAAAGAACCTGGAGCAATTGAGTCTAAGGACCTGGCTTGCCCAGAATTGTTTTACTCCTATTTACATCCTGTGGCAAACAAGGTACATACACCTGGCTTGTGCCTACCTCATGCAAGGCCTATGTCTTCCCAAACTTGGGTAAAGCAAGCCTATGGTTTCACCTAATATAGTTAAGCTCAGCTAACTGCCATTCTGATTGGCTAATCTGGTCCAAAGGCCCATTAGGTCTTCTATTACATTGATAAAAAGAGACAAGCAGGTAGAGACAACATGCTAGCTGCTGTTACTTCCATTGTTCCTGCTACTCTCTGCTTCTGGCAGTGATTCTGCCACTGCCTTCTGCAGCTTTATGCTATGCTCACTATAAGTTAGCCCTGCTGCTCAATAAGAAGCCTTGATGCTTTGAGCTTATTTGCCTGGAAACTGTCTGCTTCAAGTTTACCAGGAATAGGCACCAAATACCTCCACGTGATAGGCCTGCTTAGCCAGTGTGACATCTGTGCCAAGATTGCACATCTACCAAGACATCTTGCCTACACCTGAAAATCTCCTGCCGAGATGGAAATTCCTGGAGGGACAGAGATTATCCAGAGAAATCAGGTTAAGGCCAGAGATTGTCTGCCTTTCCCCGCCAGCATCCTGTTAAGCCTGTGTAGAATCAAAAGCCTCAGTGGCTGACAAGACACTGACAGAACTCCCTGCAAGTGTTTGAGTACTGTCCAAAGCTGTAGTTAGTCCCAGGGAATCTGGACTAATATTTTGTGAGTAAATACTCAAGAGTCACAAAGCCTCTTTATCAAAACTCTGTAATTGAATCTGAATCCTTGCCTTCTGCCTTAAAGCAGAAAAGAGATCCTGAGTCCATCTAATGGATGACTGCAAGGACCTTCTCTTCCAGTTCAATTGAGTTTAAATGTTGTATTACTGATAGTTATTTGTTCTAGATCTAGTTTAACCTTTACATAATGCTTTCCACGACCATTGCAAAAGAATCTAATTATTATTAGAAATAGTGGTCAGGGGTGGTGAGAGTTTTGAATAACAAAATTAATAAACAATATTAATTTAGAAAAAAATACCATCTCACATTAATTAATTACCCCTCCATTACAAGCATTTCTGAGTATTGCTCCTAATACTTACATGGCAGTAATTTGTGTCCACTGGTGGATTTTACATTGTATCACAGTCACATAGGAAAATGTTTTATAGCCACAGATTTTCAGTCTGATTTCTGCTCTTGAATCTTACCTCTTCTTATAGTCTTTCTACTTCTTGTGTTCTGGATTCACCGTTGTGGACAGGTTTGTCATTCTCTGTAAATTTCAACTACAAAAGTAGGTCAAGCAGTTCTTTACTGATCAGTAATTTTTCCATTTTTTGTTGTCTTGCTCACTTTGACTTGCTGAAGCACAAGTCCTAGTTAAAATATAAACTACTGAAGTTAGAAAACAATCATGTGAGTTGTATTATATTTGATGGGTATAAAATGAATAGAGAAACAGGAGTTTTGAACTTTGCTGTTGTCAAAGAAAACAGAGTATGAGAAGTTGGGAATGACCCTGTTGAACTGTTTTCATTATTGTAATTGCCAGCTAATTCTCTGCTAATACTTTATCTTTTGCTTCTTTCTCTTTGGCTAGCTGAAACTGGGAATGTATTTCAGTAAAACATCTGAAGAAGTTTTTATGGAGAATATAGGTTTTTCTGTAGTCTATTTGACCTTTTCATGCAACTTATATACAAATGTATATAATCTAAATGTGCATGTCTTTATTTTTATCTTCTTTTAGTTTTGTGCTGTGAGGTTTGTTTTTTTCTTTAAGTTTGAGCATTTTTTGCATTCAGTTTTATTTTGGAGGTTTTATGATAAGATTTTTAAACACTCTTTTGAGTATATTTTTTAATTTTTGAATTTTTTTTGCTTTTACTTCAGCCCAGATTACCAGGCTATTTAATTAAAGCAATTTGATTAAATGTCTGTGATGCATTTCAAACTGATCTCTTCAAAAACTGTGAAGGAATCTGATACTAATGCTGTGTGGTTATGTCCTTTACAGGGAAATGGTAGAAGAGGTGACTTATTGTTCTTGATCAGGGAAGGTTTTTTGTGATTTTGGCAATTTTTTTGGTAATGTATGCTGCAGAGAACATTCTTGGAGAAACTCCAGTTTCTCACAGTCTGCATACATTACACAGAAGACCAGTCTAATTTCCCTGTCTGGCTGAATAAACCTGTTCAAAATGCAAACCCTTTAACAGGAGTTATTGATCCAGACATGCTTCATGGTTGTTCATAGTCTGGTCTTTCACCTGCACTACCCATTTTAAAGTCTCCCAGTTTGAAAGTATCCTAAGTATTAGTGTCACATTGTAGTGTGTTACTGCTCTTTCTCATTCTGCTTTAGACAAGAATATCTAGGATTCAAGGAACATTTTTTTCCTGAAACAAGATTTTGTGATCATTTCTTCTGAAGAGTTTCTGGTTTTAAGAATTGTTTATTTTACTTTCAAAATTTCCTGGCCAGGTCTAATCATACAGAATTTAGAAATTCTTTAATTATTTCAATGAATAAATAAATAAATAAAAGTATGGTTCATACAGTTGCAACTGCAAAAAAAATGCACATTTTTGTTTGATCTAGATGGTTATGTCTGGACATAAACTTGTCATCAGTATGTAACAGATGATTCATTGTAAAGGTTAATCTCTTTTATTTCTGACAACATGCTCACATTCTGTCAATTGCTCACAGAACATTTGTATTCCAGAGTAAACTGGACACTAGAAGCATAAGACTATCTACAAACTTAGGCTACTTCATCTAAGGAAATCTAATCATCCCAACCCAAGGTACTTTATAGCCACTCTCTGTTTTGACAGTGAGAAAGTGAGGAAAACTAGGGTACTACAGGCTTGAAACAAACCCCAAAACAACATAAAAAGTGTGGCCAGCCTTACCACATGTAGCTAATAGTATGTTAATAATACTTGAATACTTGGTTTGTTTTCCTATCTTAACTTTAAAGGGATTTTTCAAGTGTTTTGCTCTAAGATGTGTTTTGTATTTGAAGCTTAGTTACATTTTCCACTCTTACAAATTATGCTTTAAACCTACAGAGCATACTGCTGTGTCAAATAAATATTATCTTTGTGGGCATTTCTGAAGATAATTTTTTGGTGTTGCTGATATATACTGCAAAATTACACTGTTTTGCTCTAAAAGATACAAAACTGCTTGTTTGACTGTTAAAATTATTGATATTTGCCTATTTTTTGAGAGTCAAGCAAGACTAAACCTATCACTTTCACCATTGTATGGCAAAATACAGGGGTGCTCCAGTGAAGCAATAAATTTCCTAGATAGATCCTATTAAAGAGAAAATTCTGTCAGAATGTTGTTTCATAACATAGGAAAATGAGAATCTTCAAGATGTTCTACAAGTAATTCTAAGTGTTGCAATAGTTTATAATATTTTAAAAATATAATAAAATTAAAAAGTAATTTGCCTCGCTTTACACACACAATGGATAGTTTAAAGCTTCCACTGCTGAATTATCTGGGATTGTAAATATAGAATTTATCAAAAAGAAAAGCAAAGTACGATTTTTCTGAAGAATCTGTGGTTAAAGTAGGACTGTGCCTACAAAACCATACTCATCACAGAAGGTGAACAGAGTTACAGATGCATAAATGCCTGTCCAAGTTTCTTTAAAATTACATCTAGAATTATTTGGGAAGAACAAGCCCTAAACACACCCTAAATCAGACAACGGGCTGGGTGTTTCTAAGTCTGGTGACCTGGACATGGCCCAGGCTTGCCTTGTTCTAGGTCTAGGAAAATCAAGTGCACATGTTGTACATGGAGCTGACCTTGTGGCACACATAAGGACTGTGTCTAACTCTGGCCATGTTTAGGCAAAGTCAATTCCATAGGTGAAAGTATTGAGTTTCTCCCTTTAACTTTCTTCTGCTATTAGTCATTATTGTCTTAGGAAAGTTATATTAATACTGGTTAAAATTATAAGTTTTGCCTTGCCTTGTATTGCGTGGAGAAACAAAAAGAGCCACTGTCGAGGTTGCATCTAAAAAAGCCTCTCATAGCAAGCAAGTATACAGCTGCCTTGCCAAAAGCTGTAGGGACAAGATGTGCTCCAGACCCATGCACCTTGCCATGTGCACAAGCAGCCATCCTGAGCACTGGAGAAACCCCAAGCCACAGCCTGCCAGCCAATCATATCACCTGTTTGCCTGCCATGTGCAAAGGGATGTGTCCTTTATAAAGTAGTCTAGCTGTGAGTAAACCTGGCACATCTAACCTTAAAAGTCTCCATAAAGGTTCTTGAGTCAGCTGCCTTGCTCAGCAGCCATAAAATTCCCTAGTGGCCTAACCCCTAGTGGGGAATCTTTTTCCGGTTTCTGATTTTTGCATAACAGTTTAAATTAGCTGTTCCCTGTGTAAATAACCACAACTGTGCATTGGTACCTTGTAAATACGTTTTCTAGTGAGATTTAATATTAATATTTTAAAAACATATTTAGTAATTTTTCACTTGATGTTATTATTAATAATAATTAATATCTCATCGAGGCTTTTTTTTTTTTTTTTTAAAGGTAACATTTTAAGGCATGAAAAAAAATTTCATCTGTCTCTCAGATAATTAGGAAGTAATTGTATTCCTCTTAGAGAAATTAAAATGCAGCCTCTCTGACCTGGAGAGTGAGACATGCAGAGCAAACCACTTGGAAGGATAGTGATAACAATGAGTTGCGCTATACTTAAAAGATCTCTGGTTATTCATTATATACTTTCCTGTTTCATGCAAGGCCATATTTTCTGAGCTCTTTCTCACAAACAAACAAAGATCGCAAACCAAAATGCAAGTAACCAAAACCCATGTCAAATCACAGATGTTGTGCAGTTTTGCTATTTTCGATTTCCCCGATAAGGAACGCTCTCCTCTCAGATGCACTTTCTTGTTTATCTTAAACCTCAGTTTCTGAAGCATTTTTATTAACTATCACATGCTGTTCCATTTTCAAATGAAGTGAATTTCAGTGGGCAAGAGTGAAGCAGTTTTTGTGGACTGACTAAAAAACTCTCTCCCAACCTATTATTTTGTGTGTTCTCTGTACTGAAGCTGTGCTTTCATGCTCTTGTGGGCTAGACTTTAAAAAAAATTCTTTAAAAGCCCTGTAGTCCTATGCCTGCGTTAGCCTTATCAGTGAACTATTTCAGAGACAAGGTTCAGAGTAACTCCATTAATCAAAAGCACAGGGAGAAACAGCTTTGCTAATAATCCACTTTTGAGCTCTAAGCAGATAGCAAGGAACAATCAAAGCACAAGAGGACAAGCTCAGTTATTGCTGCCCAGTTCTTCAGTGGTTTTCCTATGGCCTTTATCTACCGTAACTGAACTTGGGAGTCCCCAGGAGCCACTATGATTGACTTGAGGTGTTACAGACCCTGAGTTAACCATCTCCCTGCCCTTTGGCAGCTGGAGATATCCAGTAAAGGCATCTATACTCAGCTATGGCATTGTTAAGATGCACACCTAGGGCTCTCAATGAGTATGACAACTCAGAGACCTAGCAGACTCCCATTTGGGAGCCACAATTTAAACTGCCTTTTGTAATCTAAGCACTTTTATTTAGTATGTGTGAATTGATTGTGGGTGATTCAAGAGGCAGGAATTATAAATTATGTAGCTTTTATAATTTATAAAAGCCCCACCCACAATCTATCTATAAATTAGTTTAAGTCTGGGTCCTAATTTGGGAAAAATCTTCACAAGGATGCCTTTTCAGGTAATTTAGGAAAAATCAGAAAATTAGAAAGGTTTGGGCATAAAAGAGCTTTGCCCTACTTACAAACGGGAGACAGTCTCTTTTGCGGCAGCGTTTGGAGCCCAGCAGTGGATCAGTGTCACATGGAGTCCAGTGCCCACCAAAGTCCAAAATGACTGTGGGCATGGCTTTCATGAAGCCGGGGAAAGCCGGGGTGCTCCACGGTGCTCCAGCGAACAGCGGCAGTTTATGGCTGAGGCAGGTTCCTGCAGCAGGTCTGGCTCAAAGTCCCTGCAAGGGCCGTGCAAGGTCTGTCTCCAGGTCCGTGCAAGGGTCGACTCAAGGTCTGAGTCCAGGTCCCAGTTCAGGTCCGTGTTCAGGTCCAACTCCAATCCTTCCAGTTGCCATATATATACTGGGGTGAGTTGTTCCTTCCCTGTTCAAGCCCACTGGGAGTGGGAGAAGGTACTTTATGCCTATTTTATTCCACATTCCAAACCTCAGTGACAGAGGTGGGGAGAGATGAAGAACGTTTCCTGCCTCATTCACACCTCTGGTGGGGCAGTGTACTTGGGTGGTCCCTGCTACATGTGAGAACACACTCTCTACAGTAGCAGATACAAGCTAATTTGTCACGTTGGCTATAACAACAGCATGAAGCATGCCTGCTCTTTCATCTTAGCATGAAGTGAAGATTGACAGAGTCCTTCTTTCAAAGAAAGAGTAAAGGATAATTGGTCAGCCAGCCTGAAAATTTTAGCACAGCTTCTACAACTTCACAAATTTTCTTCGTTTTTCTCATGCCAGCTCTTCAGTCTGCTAAAATTAGAGCAAAATAAGAACAATTTCCTAGATATTTATCTTTATGCAGTTTGATCTAGGTAAGTAATACCAAGGAGATATACAGGAGTATTGTGCAGATTGTGTGAAAAATGTATATGCTTAATGTATATGTGATCTTATTTTGTTGTTGTTGCTGTTCTTATTTCACTTTCTCTGGCTACACTTTCAGATATCCCATACATTCAACAGTTTACCTTATTCCCATAAATATACCTCAGAATGACATCGCAGTTGATTTATATGGTAAGCAAATTGATTTGACACAAAGCTTCTAAATGACAAGGTGAATGTAAGTCCCTGAATAAAAGCCATGCAGCAAAGTGAAAGTGTTCAGTTCAACATAATTATTGTCCCAAAATCTTAAAATACAGCTCTGCTTATAAATTATAGCTGATATAACCTCCTTTGCCATCTTTATGTCCAAGCCACTTCAATTTTATCATATAAAATCCTATATCTATTTGGAGTATGACTCCATACATGATAAATATTTCATGTCTTCTTTATGACAAGTCTTATTTTGAGTCTTCATCTTTATTTTGTAATTTGGATTCTGACATTCCTGTGTGAATAAGGTTCAGCTATGACTCCTCAGGAAATTATACCCTTGATTATGAATCAATTTGATACAAAACTAATATAAAACTTTTAATGTTATTCACTAATTGTATGTAGCTGCCTACTGGTTGGTCAAAATTAGATTAAATTGTTATGCAAAAGTCTCATCAGTGTAAGTGATGAAAATTCTGATTGGTACAGCTGGATTTTGTCATTGCATGTATCTCTTTATTCTAAATGATTATCAGGATGAACTTAAAGTGACGTTCTTATGACGTAGTAGCCACAAGATAAGTAAGCAAGAACAACAAAAAAGGAGGAAAAAGAAAGAAAAAAATGCTGTCATTAACACGATTTAAGTATGCCAAGGGTGTTTTTTATTTGAAATGACAGGCTGTCAATCTGTAGTTCATTGATGACAAGCAGAAATGCAAGCATTTCAAAACTGAGCAGGCTTTGAAATAGCTGATTCTATCTAAAAGTCTGATTTCTCTCTAGCACCGAATAAATTAATTATTTACTGTTAAAAGTATGTAAATTGACAGTTGGTTTTAGCCAAGAAAGCTACATCAGAGAAAGTGAGTAGTATCCTTACCATCTGCCTTTTAAAATACTGGAGAGGAAATCAAGTTAGAATTGCATAAGCATCCTGCAGGCGAAATCCAGGAGTTTTGTAATAGTTTAGGGGATGGTAGGTGTAAGGTAGACTGTAGTGTACAGTATGAGAGGGGGATAGAAAGCTGAAGGTTAGTACTGGCATTTTGTGACAATACCTGTCTGATAGATGCTTAGGGCAAAAGAAGAAGGTCATTGATCTATAGGTCAGTTGGAATAGGAATGCCTGTATTTTCCCATCAGTTGCTTGTGTGAAGATCTTTTCTTAATTCTTTGGTGAAGATTTTTCTTCTAATCCAGATAGTGCATTCTATGATTCCACGAAATGCACATTCCAAGAATGTTTATTTTTTATTAAATTAAGGAGATATGAAAATATTAAGATAAAGTAATTATCTTATTTTTTTGTTAGATGTGGTTCAGAGTATGTTAGGTGGAGTCAGCATTATCTTTCAGGAGTAAAACTGGCTCATCATTGATATAGGAAAGTAGACAACGTAAGATCCATTACTAAGACTATTTAAAGCCTGTAAATTCATCCCTGTCCTTTACTTACCCCATTGATTTTTATGGTCTCTTAAATTCACGCTACTCTGACTATGTTTGAATATTATTCTCCCAGTTGAGAGTATGAATATAAAAGTTTCAGCTACATCACTCATTTTAATCTTCATTTCTGTCTTTTTTTCATTACTGGGTGACAATGCTTTATATGTGATTTTCTGATCAAGCTTTGTGCCTCAAACTCGATATGAGAAATAATTTTCCTAGGTGTTGTGGAAGACACATGTCCTGGATTGCCTAGGCATGATCCCAGGGTCCCTTCCCTCTGCTAGGAGGGGAGGATGCAGAGCATAGGGAGAATATAAAAGGCTTGGAGACACTCACTTTGAGGGTCCAAGACTTGCCCACACTTGTTCCTCCCAAATAAAGGATAGCAAGCTCCCAACTTCACCTAATATGGTCAGGTTTGGCAAAGTGCCATTCTGATTGGTGAATTTGTGTGGCCACAGCAGCCATTACATGTAGGCAAAACAATAAATAGGCTTCTGCCACATGCATTTTTTGCTTTCACTTTTACTTTTGCTTTTCAAGATGCCAACAGAATTCCCTTAAATCTTTGGGTACTGTCTGATACTATTTTGTGAGTAAATATTTCAAAGCCTCTCTCTAAGAAATTCCATAACTGGATTTTATTATGCCTTTCTGCCTTAGTAGCAGAAAGGAGCCTCTCAAGTCCCCTGGTGGGCAGGAGGTATAATTAAAACTAAGAACCTCTTTCCAATTTTAATGTTTGCATTTGCTAGTTATTTCTTAAAGTGTTCTAGTCTTGCCTGTTCCCTGTGTGTGTAAGTATCCAAACCATGCATTTTGAACATTGTAAATAAGTTTTCTGGTGAGATTTAATATTAATAAACACTTTTCATAGTTATTAACAATCTCTGCCTGAATATAAAAATAATATTGATTATTAATTTTGCATAATTTGTAACACTAGGTCATATGAGCTTTCTTCATATACGTTACATCAAAACTATATAGTCATTTTGTCCCTCTACGTAGTAAATAGATGCATAAAAGTTTTTATCATGTTAGTAAGAGCAAACATTATGTACCTAAAACCTAGCACACTCTGTATTTTTTGCTGTGTCTAAAGTTTGATTTTTTCCCTAGTTCACTGGGAGGTTTTTCTAGTTAAATACTTCAAAACTCTCCATATTAAAATGAAAGATATTGCTTATTCAAAATGCTTTTCCATGAGCAGCACATTCAAAACTCAAGCAATGCTCTTATTTCCCCTCATATCTGTACCTGACAGCACACATGAATAAAAGTGAAGAAGAACTTAGATCATGTTATATACTCCGGTTGTTCTGTGCCTCATTAACGTAAGTGTAGGTTGTTGTCTGCTACTATTTGTAGTTTTATGTAATGGCTCATAACATCCTTTCAGATAAAGTGAAACAGGTGAAGACTCATCTTGGATGCTCAATCTGAGACCACATCCCTATTTCAAATTCTTTTAAAACTGGACAGCAGGTTAAATAATTATTTTGAGGTGAGCTATGTTCCAGACACATTCAGAGGTAGGTGATTTTGGATTGTGTTGACTGTGCAAGCTTCTCCTTCTTTAGGATATCATGCTAAATATGAATTGCATTCATAAATACATTGTGACTGAATATTGTTTGAGTCTCCATGTACAACACTGCTTTCTCCCATGAACAAGAACAGCTCAACTGAAAGAATGGATGGAATTTCAGAGCTCAGTGCTCAGCAAACAGTGATTTTAAACTTCTTTCTCTCTGAGAAAGAGATGCCATTGTCATAGGAACTCCCCTTCAGTATTGCTTTATGTGATAACATAGAGTGAGATGTGCAGATGATCCTTGACTGCTGGAATGAACTATATCTGGGCAACCTCTTTGTATTGTCTCATCCCCTGTCTGGATAGCTACTGTGCTGTGTAAGAGAACATGGTTCCTGGAGCCCCGCTTCAAAGGATTCATTAACAGCCTAAGCTCAGTTATGCTGAAGTTGGTTTCACTCCTCATGCTCACCTTTTTCCCTACTTTGGCACACAGATACTGCAATGCAGTTGTCCTGCCAGCATAATATCTCAGATCTGACTCTAAATTTACATCAATGTGAGGATTGACAGACTTTTATTTGACTTTTTTTTTTGGTCACTGATTCCAGTACTTTTATCAGGATGGACAAAACTCCAGTGTAAACTGAAATTTTTCATTGTGGATATGACGTGATGTTCCCAATGGATCCAACTGGTTCTGATTAAAGCAGTAGCCACAATTTTTCATATGGTGTGCACATTTCATAGAGATTGAATCTATGGCCTGCTGCTTGGATCTCCAGGTATTTCTGAGTTTAGGTTCTGTCCAGGCTTTAATTTTCTTCCAGTAGAGGAAGATATCATTTCCTGAAAATGCTGGTGAGCTGTCAGGAAAAAATAGGTGGTCCTGTTACCTCCTAGTCAGGATGCATAATACTGAAAGGCTTATGTTTCTTGATTGTCCATTACCATGTGAGCTCCTGGGAAAGGGCGATGTCAACAACCTCAGCTTCTAAGTTTGTTGCTGAGTAGTGTCAGCCTTGCACTGAACAAGTGAAGTACTTTTGCTTACACGAAAGAGAACTAGTGTAATATAAGTTAGTCAACTCAATACAGTTCAATATTTCCTCAGGTGAGCAGCTCAGTTTTTGGTATGGTGCTTTTTGTTAATATTGATGAGACTTGTTTCCCACTCTTCAACTTTATTTTTGTCCTCAAATAATCTTGAGACATTTGCCTTCTCTCCAGATGACTTCAGCTGACACCTAGGCTGAGTGTTTAGGTGAACATGTGGTGTGGCTTTTCTTTGCAAGACATTAGATGTCAGATTTGACCTTCAATAAGGTCTTTCTGCAGCCAAAGCCATATGTAAGAGCAAGAGACAAATATATTTATATGGAGTGATTTTCCTGAGATTAGAGAGAATTGAGAATATATTCAATTACCTGGAAATTTTGCTCTTTTCCCAGAAAAAATGACATTTTGCTTTTTCTCCCCTAGTACATGAGAAGTCTGAAGTTTCTTGGGAAGATTGTTATGAGTTCATAGAATCATAGAATGGTTAGAAGTGACCTTAAAGATCACCATTTCCAACCCCCAGCCACAGGAAGGGACACCTCCCACAAGAACAGGTCAATCAAGGCCTCATCCAACCTGGCCTTGAACACCTTCAGCGAGGGAGCAACCACAACCTCTCTGGGCAACCCGTTCCAGTGTCTCACTGAAAAGAACTTCCCCTTTGAATCTTCCCTCTTCCAGTTTAAACCTATTACTTCTTGTCCTGTCATTACAAGACCTGTGAATGGTACCTCCCCCGCCTTCCTATAGGCCCGTGTGGTGGTTTTGCCCCAGTTGGGGGGCCAAATGCCCACCAGAGCCGTTCTATCACTCCCCCTCTTAAATGGGCAGGGGAGAAGGGGAAAAAAATATATAACAAAGGCTGCTTATAAGATAGTAGCTATTTAATAATAATAAATAAGCAAAGGGCAATAGACCACACAGAAGCGAGAGCAGAGAGAGATATTAATCTCCACTTCCCATAAGACGGACGATGTTCTGGTCTTGGAAGTAAGGCTCTTTGCTTTGATGGTTACTGCTGGAGGACAGATGCCATAGACAAATCTTCCCCAAACTTCCTCCTATTACCTCCTTCTTATATCTGAGCTGATGTCATATGGTATGGAATATCCCTTTGGCCAGTCTGAATCACCTGGTTTGGCTGTGTCCTCCTAGCATCTTGGGGTGGGGAGATGTTGAGAAAAAAAGAAAAGAAAAGAAAAGAAAAGAAAAGAAAAGAAAAGAAAAGAAAAGAAAAGAAAAGAAAAGAAAAGAAAAGAAAAGAAAAGAAAAGAAAAGAAAAGAAAAGAAAAGAAAAGAAAAGAAAAGAAAAGAAAAGAAAAGAAAAGAAAAGAAAAGAAAAGAAAAGAAAAGAAAAGAAAAGAAAAGAAAAGAAAAGAAAAGAAAAGAAAAGAAAAGAAAAGAAAAGAAAAGAAAAGAAAAGAAAAGAAAAGAAAAGAAAAGAAAAGAAAAGAAAAGAAAAGAAAAGAAAAGAAAAGAAAAGAAAAGAAAAGAAAAGAAAAGAAAAGAAAAGAAAAGAAAAGAAAAGAAAAGAAAAGAAAAGAAAAGAAAAGAAAAGAAAAGAAAAGAAAAGAAAAGAAAAGAAAAGAAAAGAAAAGAAAAGAAAAGAAAAGAAAAGAAAAGAAAAGAAAAGAAAAGAAAAGAAAAGAAAAGAAAAGAAAAGNCCAGCCTGAGTGCTCAGCCCAGCAGTAGTCACAACACTACTGCTTTATCAATGCTTAGCTGCAGCACCGCAAAACACAGCATTAGAGGAGAATTAACCCCAGCTTAACCCAGTTCTAAACCTACTACAGCCCCTTTCAGATATTGGAAGGCTACTATAAGGTCTCCTCCAAACTTTCTCTTCTGGAGGCTAAAGAGCCCCATCTCTTGTAGCCTGTTCTCATAGGAGAGGTGCTCCAGCCCTCTGATCATCTTCATGGCCCTCCTCTGAACTCTCCAACAGTTCTATGTCCTTCTTGTGTTGGGTGCTCCAGGACTGCACACAGTACTCCAGATGGGGTCTGATGAGAGCAAAGGGAGAGAATCGTCTCTCTTTCCCTGCTGCTCATGCTTCCCTTGATGCAGCCCAGGACACTGGATGGGATTGCACTGACCCAGGTGAAGGACCTTACACTTGGCTTGTTGAGTTTTATGAGGTTGGCCTGGGCCCGAATTGTGGAAAGTAAGAAGCTTAAAATAGGCTCTGTGACTTAGGAAAAACAATTATTTTGTTTTTTAAAAAAGTTGAAAGATAGTGCCTTTCTTCATACAATGAAATTTACCAACTGGACACAAAGAGGATAGCTGAAACTCTAGAAGCAGAAGTAAAACTTACTGTGTAAAGGCTGTTGATCACTTCTCTTTGCATTTCTGAACCACTTCAGCCATTCTGTGAACTTATTATGAATAAATAAATTGCTTTTCATAGGCACTTTACTGTCAAAGACAATATGAAGTAAAATGTTCAGTTAACTTGCCTTCATAGTCAAGCTAAAACATTAGGAGATTAATACATTAATGAATTTAGGCAGATCTTGTTCTCTTTAGCCTGCATGGTCTACATTCATACAGAAATACACATATCTTTGTGTTGACTTTAAAATCAGGAACAATTTTACCAAAGCCCCTGAAGTGTAAATCTTTATGGCACTGATGGGAAAAATTGTTCTGAGAAATCATTATTAATGATTTGTTTCACTTGTGAAGAAAAGGGCAATAGACGTATATAGGACCAAAGTATAAGAAGCTTTCAGACATAATTTCATCATTATATTCACAAAGAAAAACGTGCTAAAAGACTTATCTGGCAGGCTGGCAGTAAGTATTCTAGATTGTTGTTATCTGGATTATATTAAGGGGGGGCTACAAGAAAGCTGATGAGGGACTTTTTAGAATGTTGTGTAGTGATAGGACTAGAGGAAATGGAATAAAACTAGACATGGATAAATTCAGGTTTGATATTAGAAAGAAGTTTTTCACCCTGAGGATGGTGAGACACTGGAACAAGTTGCCAGGGAGGTGGTGGGGGCCCCATCCCCGGAAGTTTTTAAGGCCAGGCTGGACAGGGCTCTGAGCAACCCAGTCTAGGTGTCCATGCCCATGGCAAAGGAGTTGGAACTAGGTGATCCTTCTAGCCCTGACAATTGTATTATTTTATGATTTTAGTCACTAGACCAGGCCCTATAGAAGTGGTGAACAATGTCAACAAGTCATGGATCTCCACCTAACCATGTATCTAAAAAAAAAAATAATTAGCGAATCAGAATGTACCCATCTTAGATGTGTGAACAAGAGTAGCTCACTAAAGTCACTAGAATTAAATTTGACATTATTTAAAAATGTTACCCTACTGTGTAACTAACAGTGGGAACTCCAAGTGCTAGCTCAACTCCAATGAAATAAAACAATCCTCATCCTCCAAACGTGACTATCTCAGAGACCTCTCAGTTGCTACTACGAATGTCCTGAACTTTAAGTTAAATGCAGACATGGTTGGTTTTATTTAATAAATAATTCTGATTTTCTATTTTCAGGATATACTCTATTAAACAAAAAAAGAAAAAAAAAGTCTAGGAGTCTTATTTAATCATGTGATTTCATAAGCATATAGTTCAAGAATCTTTTATACAGGAAACTAGAAATGTAGTATAGATTCTAAGACAACAAGGAAAGTAGCAGTGATATTTTAAAACCTAAATTTTAGTGGCAGTCTATGAAGAGTAAATAGACCATCATTGAGTGATGCTTTTAAGTGCATATTTGGTGGAGTAGTCTTGCAATCTGGGTGTGTTATCTTATCTTTAGCTGGGTGTGTTATCTTTATCGAAAGATAATATAAATTGCTGTTAATACAAGCAGGAAGTAATATGAAGTTGAAAGAACAGAAAGTGTTTGTAACTTAAGAATGTAGGCCCTGGTTTTGGGCTTTATCTGTTCTATGGAATATAAATATTGCCTTTGCATATTTGATGCTCTTTAAATCCAAGTTATTAAAGTGAAAGTGCAAACACATTCTTCTGCAGAAGCCTTTTGAAAATCAAGGTACATTGATATATTTGTTGTTACAGTGAATAGTTAAAGCAAGAAGAGAACCAACATGTTTCTTCTGACAGATTTGCAAAATAATAGTTTTGTTATTCAAATTACCATATGATTAATCCCACATTGTGTTTTCAAAATGATTAATTAATGAAAAATAACATTGGAAAAACATACACACACGCACCCCTCACTGAAAACAGAAGCCAAAGGTGGTAATTCTAATAAAATAGGTACTTGATAATGCACAATGGTAAAACATCAGAGAAATCACATTGTTTGCAATGAACACAGATGTTCTATTGGCTATCATTATAAATATTAGCATGTAATTTGCAGTCAGAATGTTTCTGTAGCCTATATAAACAGCTTACTCTTTCTCATTAGCACTTGCTTCCTTGCTACTGTAAGAAATATTGCAAAGTATTTCTCTGAAGTCATGTACTTATGTAAACATGTCTGAATGTTCTCTTTTAAAGTTAAAATATAGAATCCTGGAAATTACAGCATAAATAGCACTTGCCATATTCAGACATTCTTTCTTAGCCATACGCATGCTGAGATATATACTACTGTGTAACTAGAAGAGCTCTCTCTCAACCATGTGTGTTGCTGTGTATTTGTTTCAATTTTGTTCCACCACACTTTATCTGCTTCATGAGATTTTGCTCTAATGAATGCTATATGATGAACATATTCAATTACAAAAAAAACCCCAAGAATCATATTAAATGTGATTGGTATTTATTCTGCTAGCTTCAATCTGTTGTTCAAGATGTAAAATCCTCCATCTTGTGTCAATCTATGTATTCCTTCCTCACATGTTTGCAGAAATGATTAATAATAAACTGCTTTTACTCTGATATTCTTGTAGCAGATACTGTGCTTATGTTGCTATAACCTCTAAATTTTTTTTAGACCTTAAACAAATAATTGTACTGGCACTATCTCTATGTTAATTTACCAGCACTATGGGCATGAAACTGTTCTACTACCTCTCCCAGGGTTCTCTTTGGTAAGTTTGGTAGCAGTGTTTCTGCTGGTCATAGCAGATGTATGCATGGTACTAGAAAATACTTACTCGTTTGCTGTTGTTGCTTCTTCTTTCTTATCCAGGACACTTTCAGATTACTTTCTACACTTTCTTTTCTTGTTCTCCTGCTTGCTCAGCTCACAGATCTCTCAAAAGATCAACTTCTTGCTCTTTGCTTCTTATAATTGCTTTCAGAACAAAACTTCACTGAGAATGCTTTGAAGTAATCTAAAGGCAAGAAAAATGTCAGAATAAATTTTGAATAGTAAAACTGAAGTGCCCAAGGTGGTTGTATACTGTTTTTCAGGTAGGTAATATTTCTCTTATCAGTAATTATACTGGATTGTCTGTATGCACAAATTTGAATCTAAATTTACTAAAACCACATTCACATGTTAGTTTTTTTTTTAGCTAGAACTAACGATAGGATATTTTTTGCTGGCTTTAAGTTGCCTTGGGGCAAATGGTACCTGATCCAAAATCCAGGGCAAAAAGCTACAACTTTATCAGTTGGACTTGGTGATCCTGAGGGTCTTTTCCCACCTGAATGTTTCTGTGATTCTGTGAACTTCTAAGCAGTATGATTTGTAGCTGTTTTCCATATTGTGAATAATTCTTTGTTATGACCAGTTCCTTTTTTTTCTAGGTGAAATAACACAGGAAATAGAAATGGAATCAGAATTTTACTTATAAAATACAAGAGATTGCTATCAATATCAAGTAAGAGTTTGATAAGTTGAGTGGTTGTGATTCATGTGACAACATAGGCAATGTGCCTCTGAGTGAAAGTCAAATTTCTGAGTATTGTGAACATGACATTCAACTTTCTCCTTCAGGTAAAGGGGAATTGCTAAAAAACATGTTACATAACATTGGCAATATTTCCATTAATATGATGTAAATAAGATTCTACTATAGACAACACTTTTTTTTTTCTTTTTAATATATAGCTTTGCATTTAGTAGTGCATAAATAAAATAAATATTCTACAAATAAATGATCACATGCTTATTGTAAGACACCAAGTGCTGGGGCTATCTCAAGCAGTGCTACTGAAGGGGGTGCATCTTTGCAGATAAACTGAGGAAATGTGGTCTGGGTGATTGAATAGTGAGGTGGATTTCAAACTGGTTAAAGGGAAGAAGCCAGAGTTGTGGTCAATGGGATGGAGTCTAGTTGGAGGCTTGTAGATAGTGGGGTCCATCAGAGGTCAGTACTGGGATCAGTACTATTCAATATATTCATCAGCAACTTGGATGAGGGCACAGAGTGCACTGCCAGCAAGTTTGCTGATGACACAGGTGGTGGTTTAGCAGTTACCTACCCCCCCACCTTTTGAAATAAACCCCGGCTAGGACTCAGAACACTGGAATTTGATAAATGAAGCTTTATATTTACAGCAATGTAGAATATACAAGCAAATATTTACAAGATATAACAGATATTTACAGATATATACAATGAAAAGGTAATGCAGAAACATCACACCTNGAAGTGACATACTGTGTTTTCCTTTCTCAGCCAGTAGTCTAATTTCTCACTCAAATTCTCCAATTAGCTCAAACCAGCTGTAAAGGTTTAAGCCCACCTGGGACCCCCTGCCTCATCCCAAGGAATGGTTTGATCCTTTTCCCAGGTGTCATGGTTAGACACTCCCACTTCCTTCTAGGATTTGGACTATAAAAAGGGGGACCCAGCTTCCCTGCCTTCTCTCTTCGCTCTCTTCTCCTAGTGCTGGCTGCTGGAGCACCTGCTCACTGCCCTCTGCTGCTAGAGCACGTGTTTCCCTGCTGCCATGTGGAGAACACCATTATTTTCTCTTGGAATTGAGACTGAGTCTTTTCGCCATAGAATTCCTGCATCCTGCTTTCCTTTCAGCACCAAAGCTAATCGAACTTAGCTGCCTGCCACGGTCGTATTTTTTTTTCTTTCCCCTCTTCTCCCTGGTCTCTGTACCCTTTTTCCTCATTCCCCATATCCTGAAGCTTGTTTTCCCTTTTTTTCCCACCTTCTGTAAAAAACCCTTTCCCTCCTACTTGTTGTTAAAGTTTTACCCTTTTTACTTCCAAATAGGATCGAGTTTTTATTGGGCTTTTTGGGCTCGGGAAAGCTAGCCTTTAACCCAATACACCAGCACAACACAAAACAGAGTGGGGTGGCTGACACACTGGAGGGTTGTGCTGCCATTCAATAAGACTTAGGCTGGAGAGACAGGCAGGGGAGAAATTTAATGAAGTTCAAAAAGGACAAGTGTAGAGTCTTGCACCTGCGAAAGAACAACTCCACAGGGAAAGAACAACTCCACAGGTTGGGGACTGACCTGCTGGAGAGCAGTGAAGGAGAAAAGGATCTAAGGGTCCAAGTGGATGAAAGGTTGACCATGAGCCAGTAATATACTCTGGTGGCCAAGAAGGCCAATGCCATTCTGAGCTGTATCGGAAGGTCTATGGTTAGAAGGTTGAGAGAGGTTCTCCTCCCCATCTGCTCTGCCCTGGTGAGGCAACATTTGGAATATTGTGTCTAGTTCTGGGCCGCTCAGTTCAAGGACAGAGAACTGCTTGAGAGAGCCCAGTGCAGGGCCATGGAAATGATTAAAAGAGTGGAAAATCTTCCTAATGAGGAGAGATGGAGGGAGCTGGGGCTCTTTAGCTTGGAAAAGAGGAGACTGAGAGGTGACTTCATTAATGTTTATTAATGTAAAGGGCGAGGGGAAAGAGCATGGAGCCAGGCTCTTCTCGGTGATGCCCAATGACAGGACAAGGGACAATGTGTGGAAGCTGAGGCACAGGAAGTACCATGTAAACATGAGGAAAAGTTTTTTCACAGTGAGGATGATGGAACACTGCAACAGGTTGCCCAGGGGGATCATGTAGTCTTCCTCTCTGCAAATATTCAAGACCTGCTTGGATGCATTCCTGTGTGATCTGGTATAGATGATTCTGCTCTGGCAGAGGGGTTGGACTGGATGATCTTTCAAGGTCTTTTCCATCCCCTAACCTTCCACGATTCTGTGTGAAAAACCATGTGGCATGACCCTACTTTGAGCTGCCTGCAGCCTAGAGAAGGCCACGTGGCATGGCTCTGCTCTGGCACTGCAGCCAAGAAACTTGGAACTGCTTCTGCACCAATGCCATGATTTTCAAATCAGAGAAATGGTGACATCCCTTCTCTTGGGTATGTATTTTTCTCCCTGCTTTTCCTGGTTTGATGTAATATACCCACTTCATTAAGCAGTTGGCAATGTTTTGCCTTTATTTACTGCAAGGGATTGATTTGAACCTTAGCACAGCCACCCTACCCTCACTCCCTACCCCAGGACTGGTAAGGATAGGACTGGGTCATGATACTTATCTGCCATGATAATTCTTGTGCCTCCTTTGTTACATTCAGTATTGGCTACTGCTGGAGAGAGAACAATGAATCGATGTGCCCATTACACAAGCATTTTCTACATCATTGTTATAAAGCAGCCACTCTTCATGATATTTGAGAAAACAAGAGTAAAAAAGGAAAAATGTCTTTCATATGATTGTACAAATAGTGTACACCTATTGATTACCTATACAGGTTGCTTCTTTAAAAAGGAGTATATAAGAAATTGCTTCAGTATTTTGGGTGATTTACTCATACTGATGCTGGCAAGATCCATTAAATACTAGGGGAAAAAAAATCAACTTCATGCATTAGATTAAATTTCTGTAAATGTAATTAAATCCTGAGGTAGGTTCATTCACGTATCAGTAAACTAATTGCATTTAGTCAAACATTTGCTTTGAGTCTGAACAAAATTAGATTAATTTCCCTAGATGTGTACTATAGGAATGTAACATACAGTAAATTGCTCAAGCATTCAGACTATTGACTCAAAAGTCAGTGTTAAAAGTGAAATGTTGACATATTCATTAAAATGAGCCATTAGAAGCATTACATTTAAGTTGTGGAACAATTAACTTTTTGTTATCAAATCATATAAAACAAAATAGATAAATGCAATAATTATTTCTTATGCCTCTTGGCATTTAATTATAAAAATAAGATATTTCTCCTCAAATTCTATAATATGGTTGGCAAGGATAAGACTAAGTTGAACAAAAATTTGACAGAGCAGATCACAAAGATGCCTCTGCTCAGAAAAATGTAAATGGAAGGAATCTGAGAAGACTGGGGCAAGCACCTCTGTAAGCATGGGAGAAAATTTTCAAATGACTGTCATATGCACAGGTGTCAAAACCTCAACTCACTGAAAGACTGAATGGAGAAAACCAAACAATTATAATTGCTGCTAAGGGGCCAAAGCACAGCACTGCTGGGTAGGTGAGTTTCAACTCTGCACTAAGATATTCATCAAGAGGGCATGAATATTCAAGGAACATTTTAATTATTGGTATAATGTCAAAGAGGCTGAGAACATCATCTTCCTCTGAGCACCCTGTATTTCAGGAGGCCTAAACTCTGCATGGAAAGTATAAATCTTCAGGTCTTCTGAGAGCTGATTATGAGAGTTGCTTCCATCAACTTTATGCTTCTTAGTCTTGTTTTCTGTTGCTTTGACTCCAACTGAGTTAGAAAGTGAACAAAGTATTAAAAACCCCCAAAATGCACCTGGTTTGATCTGAGGTGAGTTTTAAAAAAGCAATTTTTCATTCAACCATATGTTAGTTAAATTCAAAGAATATCTGACTAAGTTTCTGACCAAAAGGAATACTTATTGTCCCTGAATCTCTGATCTGAGTTAAGGTTTAATAATAATTTCCTATTACTTTGAATAAAAGGAATACAAATGTGGCTACAAGAGATGAATAGAGGATTAATTTTCAGAACTCAAACATTCTTACTCAATGTATCTGTAAAAGATTTTATTTCTTGTATCCTCAGCCTGGCTCTTTTTTTTTTTCCTTGTGCTTATGGGGGTTTTACTAGTCGCAGCACACAGCAAACTGAGTACAATTGCAGAAAGACAGTAAACATCATCGTTTTTTTGCTCAATTCTTTTCATATTTAGTTCCACTAAGTCATAGAGAGAAGTACAGAAAAACACTTCAGTAATAACTCTGCATGTATAATGTTTAAAGGAAACTTCTTAGCCAAAGCAAGTAAACCTATAGAAGAATGTCTAGTCTTGAACATCACACAAAATTCCTGGTAGATGTCTGTCCAATATTTAGGGATCACTGGCAAATTAAACAGCAGTAGATTAACAACAAAAATGTATGCTTATTGTAACATATTATTTTGACGTCATCTGATGGTACCATACTTACCACACAAATACTGAAAGTCATTACCTGAAATAATACCTTAAAGCAAATGCTGGAACAAAGTTTTACTTTTGAAAGTTGAAACCTGTGACTGGTTAAAACGTACAGTAAATCATACTTGTAGAATCTATAGAAAATTTAGAATATCTCAGTTTTATCTTCTGTCATCGTATACTTTGGCATGATGTATTTTTTTTTCATAATGAATAACCAAGATTTTCTGTATCTGTTCTGATATACCTTCTACTCATTTAAGCATGTATATTTTGTGAAATATACAGGTGATTCACACTCAAATGAAAAAATGACATGCATAATTAATGTAAGTAAAAAATAATTTATTTAATTTATTTTAACATAGGTCAGTTTACATTGCTCACTCCTGTATTTTCTACAAACAATTCAAATCTATATACCACATTTAGCAATTCCTAAGAGTACTTCTAGTTATCAGATCTAGATCATCCAGTTCGTCATGTGAGTATATTTGGTTAATTTTTAATACATTGTCCTGGGTTTTTTTGTCCCTTGAAATCGCACATATCTTAGGAACAGAAATCTTGAAAAGCTGTGTTTCATTGTAGTTCTTGGATTAACTGTCTCCTATGCTTAAACATGGTGATTTGAGTTTTGGTGTGTTTTAAAAATAGTTTTGTTTGTTTGTTTTTAATTCTGTATTGGCTAAAATTACTCACTAATTTAGTATGGATTAAAAGAGTCTGTCACTGTAAAAATGTGATGGTTTGGGAGTTACCACTCCTCCCCCAATGAACTCACCCAGACTAGATTCTTTTGGCTGGAAGCTAAGGAACGAAGGTTTATGTTCACAGGTTGGCACAATATACAACCAGATATTTGCAATATATTACAAATGTTTACAGCTATATAAAGAAATATGCAAATTAAATGTAACATAGAAACACAAAACCCCTCCCAGAAATCAGAGTCCCCAGGAGGGGATCCAACCACCCTTCCACATTCTCTCCACTCCCCAACCTTATCCCAGAATCTGCCTTATGGGCAAGGCAAACTGGAAAGATCGGCAAGGGGGGTTAGAAGCAGAATGATTAGTTGGTTTACACAGATCCAAGCAGAAGCCAGGGAGAGAGACAGACACCAACAGACTCTGACAGACAGACTCAGACTCTCTTACCTATGTTTATGTCCTTGTTTTTATACATCTCAGCAAAACTACGCGTAGTAGACATCACCATTTTTTCTTTTCACAGCCTATAATCTAATTTTTCCTCATTAAAAGATTCCAATTAGCCTCAAACCAGCACAAAAACCCCAAACCAACCAACCAAATAAAAAACCCCCACAGATGATGAAAGTACAGTTCCTAGAAAGAAAACCAGGATCCTCTACCTATTTTCTGTAACCTGTATTTCAGGGTATTTTTAGTAAAGCACTGTTAGTATGCCAACTATTCTTGTTGTGGGAAAATAAAAGCTTGCCACAAGACTGCAAAAGCCACAAGAAAGAGAGAAAACAAACCAGAAAGGACAGAACATGTCAGACAAAACATGGCAGAACTTATTAGCTGAAAACAGAATGTGTGAATGAGTCTATAAAGTGTTAGACATAGCTGAGTCTGTAAATAAGTTAGATGAAGTTAACTTACTCTATGTAAACCACACAGCAAAATACAAAATGCAAAAGAGCTCACTGAGAAAAGGGTCATCTTAGAATCTGTTTAGTAAAATCTGAAACCCAGCAACTCTAAATAAAAGCAGAGTTACAGTGATGTGGGAGAAATATAAGAAATGCCATGTGAAACCAGGTCAGCCTTCCACCTGCGCTAGTATTGCCTTTTTAGCAAGTGACACTGAGTGACATAACATACTTTAAAGGAAGCTGGAATAAGACGTGTGGTGAACAATTACAAAATTTGCCCTGAGGAAAAGGTTTTTTCCTTCAACCCATCAGTTTGAGGTTTGTTTATACCCTGAGGCATGAAGATTGATATTCCCTCCAAATGCTTCTGTTCTATAAAGCTTTTACCCTTTTTTCATAGAAATGTTAATTTTAATTTTTATTATTATTACTAATTCTGTGGCCCCTCTGGAAGCCAAGGCAGTCTGCAATACTAAATTCCACCATGTAGTTATTTATGTGACAGAAATATACTTTTATGACTTTAGAGGGAAGCTGGAATAAGCGAGTGCTTCCAAAGAGGTCATGACTGACCAAAACAAAAAATGAAAAGAATTAAGGAGGCAAGCCATGTAGTGAGGGGAGGAAGAAGATGGATTTTAGAGACAAAAAGTAAAACCACTTATTCACCAGACAGTTGCCATTCATCTGGTCCTTGTAACTGCTATGTACAAACAGTAAACTTGACAAATATTGACTATAACTCGTTGAGAATTATAATCTCTTAGACTGCATAAACCTCAACTTTCTAATATTCACTGAGGATAATTTTACTAAAAACAAAATTTCAAGTATCTATAGTCTTAAGAGCATCTTAAGCAGTTATAGGAAAAGAAAGGAGAATGGAGATTCCTTGTTTAGACAGATTAATTTCTCATAATCATAAAGCTTTCTCCATATATTTATTGAAAACAAGTGAAATGTCAATATATATTCATGTTTTTAGGAACAAGTTTTCTCAAACTCCTGCTTAGGACAAAAGGCTTCATCTTGAAAACCTGTGGGAAGCAAGACTAATACATTCAAATATTTGTAAATTACTGTGGGGGCTGCACTGAAAATGCCCTAGTAAAAGCCATTTATGGATTTTTTTAAACTTTTATTATTTTATGAAGTTAGGTGCAAGACAATTCAAAGCAAATTGCACTGTTCAAAGTGTTAAAGATTAAATAAAGCATCTCACAATCTTGGTTAAAAAAAAATCACATGCTAATGTTTCGTGTTTTCCTTGTAATAGCTAGCTGGGCTCTTGAGTGACAATTTTTTCATGTGTAGTAGGCAGGAAATTTATATAATCTCTGCTTTATAAGTGAACACTATCATTGGCATATAGCATAAAAATGTAAGTATAAAGAACAGGAACTTTCAGGTAGGTATTGAGACTCACAGAAGTTCTAAACAAAAATAAATAAAATAATTTAAGATTTAGTAATTCTGGAGTCTGGAGAAAAGGAGACTGAGGGGAAACCTTACTGCTCTTTACAAACACTTGAAAAGAGTTGGATCAAGGAGGAACATACAGCCTCTTTTCCATCATGGCAAGGATCATGACTGGAGGAAATGAATACAATCTGTGCCAGGGGAGGTTTAGGCTGCATGTTAGGAAATATTTCTTCACTAAAAGAAGTGCCCAGGGCAGTGGTGGAGTCACTGTTCCTGAAGGTGTTTAAATGGCATGTGGACCTGGCACTTAATGACTTGGATTAGTGTTGACCTTGCAGTGCAGGGTTGAAAGTTGGTCTCTTCCAACCAAATATGTTCTGTAATTTTTGTAATTCCATCATGACCCGTGTCTGAAGTACATATCGGTCATAGGAATCACTTCCAGCCCAAATGTTTCACAGTTATATGAAGAAAAAGAGAGAGAAAGCACAGACCAAAAAGGGATGGATATTAAAGAATGATAGGATGAAATGGGAATCCAATGACAAATAAAGGTCTTAGCTGTGGTATTTAAACAGAGAGTGATAGTGGAAGGTAATGAAAAGCTATCTTGTGTCTGGTGATGCTTAGGGAGCAATTAGAAAAAGATAACTTTCTTGAGTTCCTGATGCCAAAGAGCTCTGCTGCTGATGTCAGTCTTTTAAATGGCCTGTGTGGCCTCCAAGCTAGTGACCTAAGAAGAAAAAAATACTGTTTTAACTTCTGCCGACTTTCTGCAGCAATGCTGGTCCCATGGTTACTTGTAGAACATCTTTCCTTTATTCTCAGTATCACATTCAAGATGTAAATAACCATTAGTGATGATGATCATAGGAAGAAGTACTAATGAAAAACTAAAATATTGAGTAGCTCTACATCCTTCCCTTTTAGATCCCACCTCAAGCAATATTTTAGAGCCAGAGATATTTGCAATTCCTTTTGCAATTCCTATGCCTATGGCAGATTTTGGCTGATGAAATCTTGCAGATTAGACTCTCATGATGTCTGAAGGACATATCTTGTTTCCAAAATAATATTAATTCCATTTTCATTTGCCCTGGTGAAATGGTTCAACCCTAGCCAGCAAGTAATCCCCACATAGTCACTTGCTCAGTGTGCTACCTAGTGGGATGAAGAAGCAAACATGAAGGGACAAAAGTTATGAATTGAGATCAAGACAGTGTGCACAAGCAAAGCAAGACAGAGAAGTCTTTCACTACTCCCCATTGGCAGATAAGTGTTCATCCATCTCCTGGAAAGCAGGGTTTCCATCAAGCTACTTAGAAAGATAAATTCCACAACTTCCTCTTCTCTCTTCTTCCCTTAGCTTTGTATGCAGATAATGGTGTCATAGGGTAGGGAATATTTCTTTGGCCAGCTAGGGTCAGTTTATCCCATCTGTGACCCCTTCCAGCTTCTCGTGTGCTCCTGCTTCATTGCTGGCAGGGCAGCATGAGAAGCATAAAAGGCCTTGACTTAATGTAAGCACTGCTCAATAACAACTAAAACAGCAATGTCTTAGCAACATTATTCTCATTTTAAATCCAAATCGCAGTCTGATACCAGCTATTGTGGAGAAAATTATCTCTGTCCCAACCAAAATCAGGATAAAATAGATCTGAAATGTTATAATACGGATTATTACTGCCTATTTATATTTTTTTCCTCTATTTTTCCTTAAATGACTTCTGCAGATATTTTCTGCTCATTAGATGGCAGACAAATTTAAGCTCAGGCTAGGGAACTTTCCATTTTATGTGTGTGTATTTGTGTATAAAATTTCAAAGATCTGTAATAAATGGGTAACTTTTTATTCCTTGAATATAAGGTTCATTTAACTCTGAGAGTGCTAACAGTTTTTGTTGTAATTGAGCTGAATAGAATGATCTAAGCTTTGAGAACAGATCTATTGTTTTATCTCAAATACGTTTGTGACATTAGGTTTCTCTTCCGGTGAGACATATTTCTTAGAAAAGGCTTAGCTATGTAATCAGAGAAATTGAACAAGACACAGACAGTATTCTAAGTCTGATAGGTGTACAGTGATGAGCTATTGCCTATTAACTGCAACTTGTGTTCAAGCAAGTCCATTTCTAATCAGGAGAGTGATGCAACACTTGAATCTCATTATACCTTTAGGAGCTGCTTGCTTAAAAGTATGCATTGCTTCTAAACAGGAATAATTTCCTGAAAATAGAGTATGAATAACAACTTCTTTTGTATTGAATATTAATTTTTAACCTAAGACACTAAAGCCTCATAGACCCCCAACTATTTCAGAAGGATGTTCATTGTCCAAAACAGACTTCTTGTAGTGTGATTTACATTGTTGCTTATATCTACATGTCATTTAAGTAAAAAACACATAGTTAACATCTACCAAAGGAAAGATTTTGTGTACAGATATCAAGTAGCAGCTGGAAAGGAGCCATTAAAGTCTGTTGAGCAATTACCATGACTTTTCAAGAGCAGTGTTTATTTGAAATTCCACAAAAGCTCAAAACCCCTTTTTTGTTTGAGCAGGTAACTTATTCGAAAATTTTATAGCACTACGTATATGTTTGGTATTGAAGAGGGTTTTTTTTTTTTTTTTTTTAATTTATTTTCCTTTATTCCACCTGCTTCTCTGTGAGATCTCAACACTTTCAATAGATAAATAAGCTGATGTTTTTCTAAATGCCAGGCAGAAAATTGTAGTAAGAGAGAGAGTTCTATGAAATACTGTTGAAGAGAGCAGGTGAAAAGTGGAGAGCTATTAACCTCAAAAGTTCAAACTGTCTAAGAAGACATTGGGAGACATTTTGGAAGATGGATTAAAGATGTACAATTAAATGGAAAATGGCAAAAAAGACAATATGGATTTGTAAGAGGGGAATGCATATCATAATGACATAGTGTCTTTCCATTGATTCTATAAACAAGAAAAATAAAGATAATCTATCTGGAGTTCAGCAAAGAATTTGCTTTAGTGTCTCAAGGACAATTATTATTTCAACATGAGAAAATACAGCAAAATTGTGACATGGATAATGGCCTAGCTTAAAAAGAAGGTGAAACAGGTAATGTTGAAATTAGAAGGAGCATTCGGAAATACAGTTACCAGTATAAAATCTGCAGGTTTAAGATTGAGAATAATTTTATTGAACATTTTATCTAGCATCTCTGGCATATTGGACTAGAGCATATTGGTGAGGAGTGCTAGCAAAACTAATTGCATGCTAGCATAGAGAACTACAACTTCCAGTAGGTAAAACCAGCATAGAGACCTTGAAAAAATATGGGATTTTTTTCAGGGATCTTTGTAAATACAGTTGTCACCACTGCACCAACTAATATAGACTTAATTTAGTTCTGCTGGTAAAATTTTAGTAGCCTCTTTTTACTTAAAAGAAAGGGACATAAGAAACAGGAAAGAATGGCATCATGTCCCTCACCAGCAAGGCAGGAGAGGCAGGTGAGCCATGGAGCAGGTCATCTTGAGGGCTACTACATGCCATATTGAAGAAAACCAGGGGATCAGGTCCAGTCAACATGGGTTCATGAAGGGCAGGTCCTGTCTGATGAACCTGATCTCCTTCTATGGCAAGAAGACCTGGCTACTGGATGAGGGAAAGGCTGTGGATATTGTCTACCTAGACTTCTAAAAAGCCTTTGACACTGTTCTCCACAGGATTCTCATGGGCAAACTGACTGCTTATGGCTTGGACAAGCACAGCTCTGCTGGATATAGCACTTCTGGTTGAAAGGGCCCAAAGGGTCGTGGTCACTGGAGTTAAATCTGGCTGGCATGTGTGCCCTTGTGTCCCTCAGGGCTCAGGGGTGGGACCACTTCTGTTTAACATCATCATTGATGACCTTGTTGAAAACATAGAGTGTGTCATCAGTAAGTTTGTAGATGACACCATGTTGGGTGGCAGTGTTGATCTGCAGAAGGGTAGAAAGGCTCTACAGAGGGACTTGGATAGATTGGATTGATGGGTCAACGTCAATGGCATGAGCTTCAATAAGGCTAAATGCGAGGTCTTGCACTTGGGCCACAACCATCCCAAGCAATGCTACAGGCCTGGGGAAATGTGGCAGGAAAGGTGTCTGCCAGAAAGGGACCTGAGGGTTGTAATAGACAAAAAACTCAATATGAGCAAGCAGTGTGCTCAGGTGGCAAGGAAAGCATCCTGGCTTGTGTTAGAAATACTGTGTGCAGTAGGGATAGGGAGGTGATTATCCTCTTGTACTCAGATCTGATGAGGCCACACCTCAAGTATTGTGTTCAGTTTTTGGCACCTCATTACAAGAGGCATGTTGAGGAGCTGGAGCAAGTGCATAGGAGGGCAACAAAGCTAGTGAAGGGCCTGGAAAATAAATCTTATGAAGAGTGATAGGGAGCTGGGGCTGTTTAGTTTGAAAAAGAGGAGGCTGAGGGGAGACCTCATTGCTGTCTACAGCTACCTTGTTGTGGTTTTAAAGCTGACAGAATGAAGCTCTCAAATGAATTGGAGAGAGAACAGAATTATATTTTGGATAGAGAGATATAGGAAGAAAATTACAAAGCAGACACAGAAATCATAGCAAATCCCTTCAATTTTTCCCCCAAACCAAAACTAAAACTATAATCTCCAGTGCTCCAATCCTTCCCTCCCAACACCTCTGCCATCCATGGGCCTAAACAAAAGCCTGTAGATGCCCTGAAACAGGCCTGCTCTTTTCCTGTTTGTCCCGATAACACAGCTCCTGCCCAGTCATGGCTGGAGGTGGAGGAAAGGACAGTGAGCTGGCCTCTCCATGAGCTTATAAAGAGATAGCAGAATTATGGGACTGATTAAAATTTTTTTCTAGTCCCTAGAGGATTTTTTAACCCTATAGTTCCCAACCTGGGACATTCCACTCCTTATTCATTCCCATAATTCCTGCTCATTTTGCTAGAACCATCTTTCCGATACTTTCTTCAAACTGATCTGTCACTCATATCCTGGACACCTTCCTGCATCACCCAACATGCATGTCCTGGACTTCCCCCATCAGAAAAAATAACCACCCCTTGGACAGGTTGTATCCCCATCCAAAGACAGAAAACACCCATACATTTTTTCCCCCTACAAATTCCTTTCATAAACAAAGGAACTCCATCTGCATTCAACATCAAATAATGAACAGTCCCAGTCCATCCTCACTCAAATCTTTGCAGTCTGTGCATCCAGAGGGGAATCGAACTCAGGTCTCCCACAGCAAAGGGTGTTCTACCACTGAACTACACACGCACAAGAAACCGCTCAGTGCAAAGTCTCAATTACTCATTGCAGGTTCTCTTAGAGTCCCTCTCAACACAATCTGGATCAGTCCAAATCCATCTCAAACGGCACATCTCCACCCCTGGGGCAGTCAAAATGGGTCAACAAAGTCCAGTCCACTCCATTCTTCAAGCCTTTGCTCCATTCTGCTTCTCATGTATGCAGGAGTGAAGATCCCCTATTCACAGATGATTTTGATTTCTCTGAGTTCCAGTATCTACAAGTCTTGTGCTTCTACTTGTCTCGCTTTTCAAGTTGCTTTTCTCCAAGCCTCCATGGCCACCACAGGCCACTGGCCATCAGCAGGAGGGACTAGCACTTCCTCTTTGAAGACTTCTCCCTCACTTCTCCACCACTTCAGCCTGGGGAGCGAGATCAAAAGCATGCAGCACTTCTTAATTATCCAGACTATTGCAGATGACAAGACTGCACTCTCCATCAAGATAAGCACATACATACACACCGCAAGGCATGGTCCCAACTCTCTTAACATCTGCCTGAACTTGCTTCCAGCTCTCCATCACAATCCCAACAAAAGGCACCATTTTTCCTAAGATTCAATTCTGTATTTTCTCCAATGCAAACTATTCAAACCAGTAACATTGTTTCCCCATACAGGCCACCAATTAATTCTGTTGTGGTTTTAGAGCCGACAGAATGAAGCTCTCAAATGAACTGGAGAGAGAACAGAATTATATTTTGGATAGAGAGATACAGGAAGAAAATTACAAAGCAGACACAGAAACTATAGCAAATCCCTTCAATTTTTCCCCCAAACCAAAACTAAAACTATAATCTCCAGTGCTCCAATCCTCCCCTCCCGCTGCCATCCATGGGCCTAAACAAAAGCCTGTGGATGCCCCAAAACAGGCTTGCTCCTTTCATGTTTATCCTGATAACACAGTTTCTGTCCAGACATGGCTGGAGGGGGAGGAAAGGACAGTGAGCTGGCCTCTCCATGAGTTTATAAAGAGATAGCAGAATTATGGGATTGAACAAAATTTTTTTCTAGTCCCTAGAGGATTTTTTAACCCTATAATTCCCATACCTGAGACATACCTGAAAGGACCTTGTGGAGACGCTGCTTCTGATTTCTTCTCACATGTGGATAGTAACAGAACAAGAAGGAATGGCCTCAAAGTGTGACTGGATAGGTCTAGACTGGACATTAGGAAATATTTGCTCACAGAAAGAGTGGTCAGGCATTGGAGTGGGCTGCCCAGGGAGTGGTTGAGTCACCAGCTCCAGATGTGTTTAAAAGTCATTTGGATGTGATGCTTGAGGATATGATTTAAGGATGAACTTGGTAGAGTGGGGATAATGGTTGGACTTGACCATCCTGAGGGTCATTTCCAACTGGAATATTTCAGTGACTCTGTGATTTATTAATGCCATTAACAAAACTTTGTTTATAGGAAATAGAGAAGACTTTATTTGTAGATCCAAAGCTATCAGAAAGGAGGAACTTCTACAATTTCACACTTCATTAATAAAACCACTTTTTTGTAAAGAAAACATGTCGAACCTCATGCCACCTCAGTTGGTCACTAAATTGAAAATGTAGTAGCAAAACAGTTTCAGAACTAATGCTTATCAGAATGTATTTACAAATTAATTGAAAATACATTATCTTAAAAATGTAAGCCAAAAGTTTTAATGTTGACAATCAGTTGTGTTCCCATGAATACAGAAAGTGTACCTTAGTGCAACACAGAAGGAAGCCAGAAGTTTTCCTTACCACATACATGTCAGTTTTTAACATCCTGCAATGTGCATAACACTATTACTATTGCCATTTGCCTGCAATACATATAGATTTTCACATCTGTCTGAATTTTTTGATATTCCCAAATGTTTTTGTTTGCTTGTTTGTTTGTGTGTGTGTGTCATCATCATCCGTCCCTCAGGTAGATTGCCTTCATTTGGAAAACTTACTTCTGTATTCTGAAGACCGTTGAGTAAAATTTCAATCAATCTTGCTCTGAAATGTCAGAGACAGTTAAATAAACTGACAAGCTTAGAAATATATTTGTGTTTCTGATATGTTTCAGGCTCATAGCCCAGACTTTGGAACTGGTGTCTTGCTGACTGGGTGTAACTCAGCCAACCAATGCAGTAAGGCAATGACTTAGAGGTTAAACTTGTAAAGGTGTACTTTTTGTGAACTTTCTTGCAGGCCTTTTAATTAATTGCAGATTTTTTTAATGGAACAATGTGAATATATAACATAGAAGAGATGGCAAGAATACTTTGGGGACAATACATGGATTTGTAGGACTGCAAAAATAAATTTTCCAGAGTGGATGGTCAGGTTTATACTAAAAACACACCCAGAGCCTTGGCTGTGCTTTTTGTGCTGTAGTCAGTGTCACAGAGACTGTAAATCTATGTAACTTTTGGTTTGCAAAATTATAATGACATCTTAGTATGTAGTCTATTTTCATATGTAAGAATATGTAACAGAGGAGTGTAATTAATTAACGTGAGATGATTTTCAAAGTTAATATTGTTTATTAATTTTTATGTTCAAACTTCTCACCACTTGCAACTACTAATTTTAATAATAAAAGGTTCTTTCACAACAGTTATGTAACACATTACATAAAGGAATAAATAGATCTAGTATTAACTGTCAATATATAAATGTTTAAACCCAAATGTTTATTGTGGTTAATTACTCCACTTGCCCACTAGATGGACTCAGGGCCTTTCTGCTTATGGCAGAAGCTAGGTAAATGACAAAAGCTTAAGGTATTTACTCACAAATATTTTTTCTCTACTTGCAAGACTAGTAACATTGAGACAGTACCTAAACACTTGCAGGGAATTCTGTCAATTGGCTTGCTGTTTGCTGCTCTGGTCACTACTGAGACTTCTGATTCACCCCAGGCTCCACAGGATGCTGGGGAAAGGGAGCAGATGATTTCTGACCTGGCCCTGGCTTCCAATGTCTGGAAACTTGCAGAGGAGCAGACAGGATGTCTTGTGATATATAGTCTCAGCAGGTATGTCACGCTGGCTGCTGGCTATGCAGCTATCACGTGAAGGAAATCAAAGATGCTCCTGGTAAACTCAAAGCAGTTTCCAGGCTGGATTATAGCTTAGCAAAGAACTATGCCATAAAGCAATAATGGCAGTAGCACAGGCACAGATACATCAGTAGAGCACAGAATAACAGTAAAGCAGAGAACAATGGCAAAACACATTGTGTTACCTGCTTATCTGGTATTACATCAATGCCTGAGACTTATAGGCCTTTGGACATCGATTATCCAATCAGTGTGGCAGTTAGCCAAGCTTTACCATATTTAGGCAAAGCCACAGGCTTGCTATACCCATGTTAAGGAGAGGGCATAGGCCTAACACAAGCTTGGCACAAGGCAAACACCTGCAAGTTGTTTACCACAGGGTGTGAGCAGGATGAAAACAAGTCTGAGTAAGTCTGAGTGCTTAGACTCCATGGCTCCAGGTCTTTTGTCATCTTTCCCATGGCTGCTTCTCTCCAAACAGAAGGAAGGAGAGCAGAAAAGCATGTCTGGGCAAGCCAGCATGTGTATATGCCTATTTTGACCCTGTCAGGTCCACTACAACAGAATATTTTCTAATCTCTTGTCCACCTGGTCTCTGAGCTTTTTTTCAGGCATCATGGTCTCTGTGGAGGACCTGTGGCCTTTCTCCTCAGCAGCAGTGATCACAGCGATTGTGCAACATTATGAGAAATACATTACTCTCACCCCATCCATGTTATGCACTTCACTCCTCATGTAAAGATTTACCAAGATTTTCCCTATACTGTCCCTAAATACTGAAATCACTTTGCTTGGTATTGCTCCTTATGTTCCCTATTGACATGGTGTGACCTGTGCATTGGCCCTTGATTAACTCACTACCAGAATCTAGTTCCATCACAACCAGTGATTTTGTTTCTAAAGTGGTAGCATGTTACGCTTTAAACTGTAAATGCTATTGAGAATTAGTTTCCTTACTAGCTTATTAAGAAGGGTCTTTTTGAACTCTATTAAAACAATTTCCAGACAATATTTAAGTACTTCCAGAGAATTTTAAATAGTCTTAAATACTGCATATGCTGGTAATATACCTTTCTAGCAGCATATACTTTCCTAGCAGCAGGACTCAGCCATCCTTGACATACTGTTTTGGAGACTGTGAAAGAGATGTTGCAATTGCAGGAAAAATAGAGTTCTCCTTGGTTTTAAGACTGTGTCAATAGTAATATAATCGACAGTATCTGTAAAGAGCTGTTTATGATGTTACCATTGGCTGCCTCTTTGACGAATACCATTAAAGTGTGATATTTATTGTAGAAAAATATTCTCAAGAAGCAAAGTCAGCTACAAAATAAAATCAATGATACCCTCTTTCTTTAGATGACTCCAGATTTGAGACAATTGTATCGATTTTCACAGCAATTAGCTGTGGACTGTGAGCATTCACTATATATGGCTCTGCCTTAGGATGTAATATAATAAGTATTATAGCTATACTTTATATATTGTCGTATAATAGTATATAGCAGGTCTGGAAGTTATACTAGCATGAGAATATTGGCACAGTGCTTAAACAGGTAATAATGCTTACAGATCTGTGGAGACTATTGCTTAGCTGCTATTTTTTTTTTCCAGACAGTGAAGTACCTTTTGACCACTAGATGGGACTATACAACTTCATGCAATAGTAGGAGCATTATTTGAGTTTGTTTTACTTGCAATTAATAGTTTTCTTCTCCATGACACTTTACTAAAAGAAAACTTTGTACTGTACTTTACAAAGGGTGAAAAAGCAGAGCCATTTGTAAACAAGAATCTCTGTAATGGTTGTGAGAATTAAAAAAATAGCAAACACTTCAGTCTGCTGCAATACAAGAGCCAGCATGCCTATAAACCAGTTTTAAAGTTGTAATGAATCAGCTTATCCTCTATGGAGACTATCACAGAAATCATGCTGCTTGAACTACTAGTAGACATATTTGTTCCTCATTTTCCTCCCTTTGCAGTTATCATAGCTGTTGATAGCCCAGTCTGACTTTTTAACTATGCATTATACACATTTCTTTCTAATCTTATGCTCAGCCAGTGTTCTGTGCTGCTTTATTCATATTAAGATGCTCCAAGAAGTAAAAAAATGAACACCACTTGCCCTTTCCCCAGATAATTCATTACATTCTTTCATTTTCTTGTGATTAGATTCACAGTGATCTGGAGCTTGATGTAGCAGTAGAGCACTTTCCACTTTGATGAACTCAGCAGGCTTTATTGGATTGTGAAATGGTGTTTGGCAGATGGAAAACTTATCTTGGTTGGCTGTTGTAATTCTAATGTTTATTTTTCCTTCTAAATGTTTTGTCTTTGTTTTTAAAATTTACTTGTAGTCTTAGAGTAGTAATTGTATGATGTTTCTTTTAATTTGATGTCTAAAGATGCTGACTTTAATCAGCATAGGATAATATATTTTAATTTGGAATGTACAGGAAAGATCTTGATCTTGTGACAGGGGTTGCTGAATTTGTTTTTGTTTCTTGTTGGAAATGTGTATTTCAAGCTCGTACCTATCATTTAAAAAATGGAATATTTGATGAGAGACTGGAGCACACTTACAGTTTCAGGACCAGCTAATGAGATAGTGATATTACTCACCTAGTTCCTTTTTTGTGACAAATTTGTTGATATATCTATGATGCATATCTAACTTGGTTTTACTTTTGATGTTAAGGCACTAAAAGTCATCTAGTTTTTGGGGTTTTATATCCAAATGACAATTTTAAATAATAAACCAGGGGATTAAAATATTAGCTAGGCAGCACAGAATAGAGATGATAGCATTAACATGCTGGAATGTCACAGTTTGTCCACTTGACATACACACACATTGAAGAAGAGTGGTTCCTTACGAAAATGGCATTTTGTCCACCATGGTTACTCACATACTGTCAACAAGACAGAGTCATGAATTCCCAAGTTCCAGCACCCCTTCCTCTCAAGGGCACAGAGATATCTCAGAAATGCCTTATTGTTATTAACACAGATAACCAGATATAGATGAAGCAGAAGTATCAGGTTGTTTTTTACAATTACCAGGAAGAGGTTATTGATTAACCACATAATTTGTTTTCTAGTTCTTACTGATGTGTAAATGGTGTATGCAGATCTGCATGCAATAGATATTCATATAGAAACGTGTAAACATGTATTCTGCTTATTTACTGGCAAGGGAAATGTGGTTACAATATATTCATACATATTTGAAACTAGCTGTCTTAACCTTGAGTGATACTCAAGTTGTGGGTGAAGAAATTTGACTGGCAAGAGTTCTTCGGTAGACTTTTTATTAAAAAGTCTACAGATACATCTGATCCACCACTGTGGTGGGACCACTCATGGTCTGTGTGTATGACAAAGACAGGCTGTTCTGTGTGTATTATGGAAAGGGAGAACAGGTGAGTACAAGCACATAGACATGTATATAAATATATATCTAAAGGGGTGTGTGTATACTTTCATAAGTGCATGTTACAGGCTACTTTATACACAGACAGTTACTAAGGGGTTAGTAATACTTTATTCTATATATCAAGAATAAGAGATAATTTCAGTAGTTTAAGTAAGTTCAGTACTTCTTGTAGACAGCTAAAAAAAAAAACACCAAAAAACAACCCAGAAAATGTTTCTGAAGTAATGGAGGCACAGAGGTGTTCTCTCTAAATTGTTAGAACTTGCATGTTACAATGTATTTGCAGAAAGACCTACCCTGTGCACATCAAATGCATCTTCATCAGACATTATGTTATATGATACTTAACAAATGTATTCAGTTTTGGGAATATGAGATGAACCACTTCCTATCTAGTCTATTGAAAAACGCTGTTCAAGTTATCCTTTCCATGACAGCGTCAAATACTAAGCCAGCAGAAAACAGATGAGTGTTGTTACCCGAGGGCAATTTTATCAATCTAAAACCACAAAGGAGAACACCTTCTCCTGTAAAATGCAGATAATGGAGCACTAAGAGATCTGCAGTTAAGGTGCAGATCAAGTTTTGTATAACCTGTTGTATAATCAGTTAAATCTTTGTATAACTTGATATAGTGATATGAAAGGTGCTGCCATGTCATTAAAATGCTGTTGAACCAATCTCTCCTGGTCATGGAGTTTATCAATCCAGAAATACATTTACTACTGAACTCTGTTTTCTAGCAGAATTCTTTGAAAGAATCAGACCAACAAGATACAGACATAATATTTTGTGGGTTTTGTTTGTTTGTGTGTTTTTTTGTTTAATTTGTTGTTTATAGTTTGTTTTTTTAAAAAAAAGGACTTTGAGTGATAACGAGTGTTTGTCATTCTGCAAGCTTTTTGTGATGGCTGTCATGGTAACCAATCCTGAAAGATGTAGGAAGGAAGGGAGAGTTGACCATACTTTGGGGAAAAATAGGCTTAGAGTAATCTGAAAGTTTGTAAATGTAACAGACCCATATGGAGACCTGTTTATTGTCATTCATTCCCTCATAACCATCTATTCACATTTTAACTTCTAGCATCCTAAAAAGAACAAGAATGTAACACAGAAAAGAACCAGGAAAACGCTCAGCAGGTCTTCAGCAAACTTTTTTCTAAAGGTTGTTGTGTTATAGACCTTAAATCAATACATGCTTTTACCTCTAGCAAGCTTAACTTTCAGGATTTCTTCCTGCTCTTTCTGAAATGTCAGGCTTATGTTGATAAACATGAGCTTTTGCAGGTATCTGTGAAGAGGAGCTTGATACCATCTAGCAAGCAACAGATTTTAGAATTGCCAGGATGCAGAGTGTCCGCACAGAAGCTTTGCAAAATAGCGTCCTGTCAAGCAACAAGCCTGCCTCAGACAGTCACATCTTGGTGAAGGTGGACAGCCAGAACAACATTCCCAGAGGAAGCAAATTCTTCACTCTGGTGAGAGTGTGCAGAAAACACCTGCAGCTCACACACCTCTCTCTCTGATGAATCCCTCAGAGAAAGACAATTCCACACTGCATGCCCAAACTTCTTGAAAAATGGTCTTTGCATAGTCTGACTGACCTGTGTAAGTCAATCTAGGAGATGGAAGATGGCAGTAAGTAGATAAGAATGTAACATGCATAAATTGTAGGCTCCTGCGTCTGAAAGGAACAGATGGACTGTGCTGACACAATCCAAATCACTTGTCCATTTTTCCATGCACTCACAGCCAGGTCTAAAGAGCCCTGTGAGTGCATTAGCTATTGAAGGCTGCACAGGTGTACCAGCCAGGCCACTCTTGTGGGTATTGTCTCATGTAAAGGGGAATGTGACTAGGGCAGAACAGTAATCATAACCATGCAGCTTCAGAAAGAGATGGTACATATTCATGGGTGTGGCAAGCAGTGTTGACTGGACTTTGTCACACCAAACTCTGGACAGGTTGCTGGTTTCCAGATGGAAATATCAATTTGTGGCTGAGATGGCTGGACTTGGGACACAAGCAGAGAGGAGCTGTAGAATTGTTTCATTTAGAAGAGAACTTCAAGATCATCAAATCCAGCTGTTAACCCAACACTGCTAGGTCACCACCAAACCATATCCCTAAGCATCACATCTATGTGCCTTTTAAATACCTCCACTGCACTCGGCAGCCTGTTTCAGTGACTTGCGACCCTTTCTGTGAATGATTTTTTTTCTAACATCCATTCTAAACTTACCCTGGCACAACTCAAGACTGTTTTCCTCTTGTCCTAACACTTGTTACTCGGAAAAGTAGACATCCCCATTTAGCTTCAATCTCTTTTCAGGTAATTGTAGAGTGAGTTTACATCTCCCCTCAGCCTCCTTTACTCCTGACTAAATAACCCATTTTCTTGGACATCCTTCACAGGTCTTGTGTTCTTTCTGGGTCAAAAACTGAGCACAGTAATTGAGGTGTGGCACACTGCTGGCTCATATTCAGCTAGCTTTTGATGAATACTCCCAAGTCCTTTTTCACAGGGCAGCTTTTCAGTCAGTCTTCTCAGCGCCTGTGGTATGTGTAAGGACCTGGCATCTGGCCTTTTTGAATCTCATACAACTTCCCTTGGCCCACCAATCCAGCCTGTCCAAATTCCTCTGCAAAACCTTCCTACCCTTAAGCACATCAATGCTCCTGGCCTACTTGGTGCTGTCTGCAAATTTAGTGAGGATGTACTTAATCCCCTCATCCAGATAATTGACAGAGATATTAAACAGAACTAAACCCAGGGGAACACTACTTGTGATTGGCTGCAGACTGGATTTTACTCTATTTGCCACATCAGCATTTGATCCTAGGATATGTTTTTTACCAGAAATACTTAATAATTTGTCTCATCTGTGAAAATTTTATGTTGAAACTCCTGTGCAGTTAGGATATAACAGGAGACCCAGGCAGTCTCATATCACAGGCTGTGTGCTCCAAGAATATATGTGAAATGAGAAATGATGATGAAATGGAAAAAGGGATTATTTACTTGCTATACTTTGGTCATCTTGCTTGCTGAAGACAACTTATATTTATTCTGTTCTGACCTAAAGCAATTTCTTTGGTAATCAACACTTAGGGAAGACCGTAAGACAATCATGAGCACAGGATTCATGTGGTAGCACAGATGCCATTTCCAGCAGGCTTTCATTGACTGAAAATTGTGCTCATCTTTTATATTTGAGAGCAATCTTCTCTAGCTTTGCCATTCACATGTTTGCTCTCACAGTGTCTCACATAGCCAAACAATGACTAAGATATTTAAGAACTGCAGTCACAAATTCTCTTAATCAGCAAAATTCTTTCTTTATGGAGAAGCTTTTGCATTTGCTGTTCATTGCTTAAACTGTAATAACTGCTTTTCAGACAAGCAATTTGTCACAGAGAAATAATATCTTTTTTTTTTTTACAGTATTTTTATGTGTGCTCTTAATCAAAATTCAGATCTTAGATTTGATGAAAAAACTATTACTAAACCCCATGCACAGTAATGAAGGTAAAATGGAAGGTAAAACTTGGGTTTTCAAATGATTCTTATGTGGAGTATTTTTTAAAAGATTTTTTAATTGTTCATTTCTGAATTATTTTTTTCTTTCCTTTTATGGCTTGACTATAATCTACCAAGACTCCTGGGACAGAATTCTAACATAAGTAGGGCTGTCCTTAATATATTCAAACCTCATCAGTTTTGCTTAAATGATATTCTAGCATGAATGTTAACTGCTACAAGTGTAGACTTTGGATTTTTGTAATCACAGTGGAATAAGGAAGATTCTTTTATGGTATTGAGTGCACTGTTCAGCAGGGATATTGTGAAAATAATTTAATTTAATAATCTGATTTTGAAGTAGGTTAAAACAGGAGAAAAAAATCTCACATAGTGCCTTTTCAGTGTGTAGTTTAAAAGAAGGCAGTTTACTGCTTTTTTTTGTGTGTGTGGGGTTTGTTTTTTTTTTTTTTTTGTTAGCAATGTTATCTCCTCACTGTCTCTTAGTGCAAAGTAATCTAGATGTTGGAGCAAGTTCTATAAAGCTTTCTGCTTTGTATCATCAAGGAAGGAGCTTTCTCAGGATCAGCCTAGAGAACTGGACAAGAGAATATACAATGGGCTATTCTCCAGATAAGACTTTGTATTCACATTGCTTTGGAGAAACTCACAACATCTAACTACACTTAGTCTGTATACTGTTTTGTGATTCATGAAAGGAGGGATCTGAAGTATGCATAGGAAGAAATTCACAATAGTGTAAGCTAGAAAAATCCTGAGCTCTGATCTGTTCTCTCTGTTTTGACATTGTTTTCCCCTTTTGAGTCAATGAACTTTTAAACTTTTTGGGTTTTTTTCTTCACATTTGATAAGATGTTCATGTTACAGTCAGTCTATTATCAGACTTTTCTCACTCCTTTTCAACAGCTTGACCTTCTTGTATAGGTTTTAGTTCTAGACACTTTTACAACAGCTGAGTTCAAAAAGCACTTCTCTGCATCCTTACCACTCTTCTGAGGCATGTGATCCAGTATTTGAATCAGCCTGAAGCATCTCTTCCCTTTGTGCTATGTTTTGTAAGGAGACTGGTCTGAGAGGTTTTATGATGCAGATGCATGCTTTTTTTTTTTTTTTTCCTTAGGAAAAGAAGTGTATGTGATAAAGAAGGACAATTTGGAAGCTATTTGTAGTTGAGTTTAAGTTGTATAATAGAAAGATAGGTTAAGATACAGAGCACTTGCTTTCCTGCAGCAGCTTAACATCTCAGTCCAAATACTAGTTACATTAGCCACTATTAACTAATGACTAGAATACAATGCACTGGATTGACACCATGATATGAGGACCTCTCCTATTTCCTTGTACTCTAACCTAAGTAGTTAAAATCATTTGATAGCATGGCTGGTAGCCATGGTATCCATGGCAGAGCATGATTTCTGACTAGGAGAAGGTTCAGGATAAAAGAAAACTATACAGAATATAACATGGCATATTATTTTGCATTGTGTCATACTGATGGCATAATGCAAATAAGATAATAGAGGGAATATAACATTAACAGTTGTCACATCCTCCACACACCCACACACATACCCCATGCCATCTCTGCAATTATATAGAAAGGATAATTCTGTGGGGAAGGGTTGAAGAGATAAGTGAAGGAGAAGTCAAGTCTCAGTACACAAACTAATGTATGAAAAGGGCAGAGGAAACTTAAGGAATTCATAAGGAAATTGTCACATGGCATTTGTTAGTCAAGAGATTTTAATTTGTGATGTATAATAATCTGAAATTAGTGAGACTAACATAGAACGTAGAGGCACATATGAAATGCCACTCTACCACTGTGGCTTTGGTATAACTTCAAACTTGAATCTTAAAATGCCATGGGCTAAGTTGTGGTCTATTGCACCTGTGTACTTGTAGCAAAAGCACTTGAATTCAATGAAATTACATCAGCTACTAATTGAAGCAAAAGCCTTCTGGCTTGATCTCAGTGTGATAAAAGACAAGATAGTTGACAGTTCAGAGTGTAGAAAGCACTGAATCTGAAATACTAAATATTAACAAAGAGGATCTATGAATATTGTTCTGATAGTTATTAAATGAGAATTTACTAGAGAATGTTATTCCATTTTGGATATAGACAAATGTTTGACCTTACTGCATTATTCAGTCTTTGAAATTGTGAAACTCAAAAGTATTACGTTATAAATAGGCCATTCTTTTAATTTTTTATCTGTAGTTTTCTCCCAATGTTATTTTAAAGTCAACACAGCTAACACTATCATTCATTACTGATGATCAGGATCACTGCTATTGAATATTTGTGCTATAACTGAGTGACATTAGACATATAATTTGAATTATTACTCTTATTTACAGCATTGTTGTTTTTTGTTTTTTTTCAGATTTCTTTTACATAGGGAAAAAAAAACAACAACCTTAGGAATAACTGTTTTAACTATGCCTGAAAAGAGAAGCAAGTACAAATATGAAAGCCACATACCTGATAAACATCTCGGTCATGACACCAGAATTAATTGCTATGAATGTGATGTCACTGTATAAAGAGTGTCAGAAATAATGCTTTTGAAAAACAGTGGGCAGAGTGAATCTCTTACAGCACTGACACCTCAAATTGGACACATGTAAAATTAAGATTGAAAAATAAAGCCAGGATTTGTGTCTGTATTGAGTTGGGGGTAGTACAGGAGTGGTTTCTGTGAAGAGCTGTTAGAAATTTTTTCTTACATCCAACAGAGCCATTGCCAGTTAACTTTAATATAGACCTGCTGCTGTCCAAGGATGAGCCCATCAGAGATGGTGGAACTGCCCTGGTTAAATGGCCAAGGTAATCTTGGGTTGGTGGTTGGACTCAACAATTTTAGAGGTCCTTTCTAACCCAAACAATTCTATGATTCTATATTTACAACAAAACAAAACACCCCCCCCCACCCAAAAGAAAAGAAAAGGCAGCTGTGTAAGTGCAAATACAGTGGGAGAGCAATGGAGCAGTGAGTGAGATTAAGCAAGAGAAACTAAACCACAGACCCCAAGGTTATCGGCTAAGAAGGAGAGGGTGGTGGTCCATGTCAGTGATCTCTCCCTGTCCTTGCCTCAACCCATGAGCCTTTAATTGCTCACCACACTGTCCTTCATACAGCTAGTATTAGAAAGAGAATGAATATTAAAATTGTCATTATCTTTGTTCAGAATTGGGGTGGGGAAATGTAAAAGTGTATTTTTCTAAATTCGTGAAAAAGAACTATTAATGATGAAGCAAATGTGGTTATAATTACATTCCTCAGAAATGCCAAACCTAATCCTCAATATTTAAATGAGTCAGTATTTCTTCAAATTCTTGGCATCCTCATTATGTAAAACATTGTCCTACGAAATATTAAGTCCACTTCAAAACATAAACTAATGAGGACTAGATATGTAGCATCTCTTATAATACAGTGCATGGCCAATTTTATGTATTTTGCTTCCTTGCATCTTTAAAATTGAGGGAAAGGCAACACCCAAAAAACCTGGAATCCACCAATTGGAACAGGAAGCCTCCCATGTTGCAATCTGAACTTCAAGCCAGATAAAACCTTGCTCCAGTCAGCACTTTCATTTCTGAGGTCGACACAACTGCAACATGGTATGAATAAGAGCAGCAGATTGAACTCAACCCCATGATATGCTTCAAATAACATAAACAGCAGAATTCATAATTTATTGATCCTGGCAAAATTAAGTGAAAATTTAGAGTCAGACTTTCAGGAAGTACAGCTCTCTGTTCGAAACACTTCTCTGGACATAACAAACATAAACATCATAAGTGGTTCATTGAGTAATTTGAGAACTAGAGGGTTTTAATTTCCATTATGCATTTCTTAAACAGCATATTGAACTACATGTATGTATCTCTCTTTTTGAAGTCCTACTCCTAAATCTCTTAACTTTTTAGGATACAGCCTTCCAGAGGTCATCTCAAAGGCCACTTTGTAGCTGTAACTTAGCTCTCAGCAAGCAAAGCTGAAACCTATACTATTCTTTGAAAGTAGGCAGTGTGTACAGAAGGAAATGAGGGTATACACTGACACAGGAGAGCTGTGATTTTCTATGTGCTCCTCAAAAATTCTGAGCAAAGGGTTAAAATTTTTTTTTTTTTATTCTCACCCTCTTGTTTCTTTCAATGTTTAAAACTGATGTTGGCTGAATGTGGTGTCTCAGTTGAGACCAACATAAAATAGCAACCCTCAGATGATCTGGATAATTCTATAGTCTTCATAAAACTCTAGTTGCTAATGGTTTTCAATGTCAGATAGATGCATTGATGGTAATGGCAATCTTGGTGAGCGATTACATCCAAGGAGTTCAAATCTATTTCAGTGATGCTTTCTGGCTAAAGGTATTGATCTTGACACTTTTCTTGCAGATATCCATTCCTGCATGGAATTGTATATAATGTCAATGCTGTTCTTCTTGGCCTATGCTTCACTTAATTCTCCAATAGAACATCCATATACTTCAGCTGATACACTTGATTCAGTACACGTAAAGATAAGCAGTTGTAATACAATGAACTGTGGTAAGGCAAACAGATCTCTTCTTTGTGTGTGTGCATAAACATCTGTCGTTTTATCCTGCTAATAAGATCTCTGAATTGGGACCCAATCCCATAGAAATCCTCATTCATCTGTGGAAGACACACCTGGTTTGTCCATGGAACACCTAAATACTAATGAAAGGCACCTAAATACTAATGAAAAAATGTAACTTTCAACTTGCAGTCAAAAGCTGGGCTGTATGCAAGTTCTTATTGAATATTTTGTTCATTTTTGGTTGACAGTCAACAGAATATGAGTCAGCAGTGTGCTCAGGAGGCCAGGAAAGCCAGCGGCATCCTGGCTTGTAGTAGAAACATGGTGGCCAGGAAGAACATGTAGATAATCATCCCTCAGTACTCAGCACTGGTGAGGCCACATCTCAAGTATTGTGTTCAGTTCTAGATATAGAAATCATAAGGGGAGAGGAATAACAAGTGACAGAAACTGAGAACTGTTTTTAATTCCTTTGAATAACAAATACTTCCCTGAAATGCAGAATTCAAGACAATCTGATTTCCTAGAGATTTGTCTCAGGCTATTTGACTAAAGAGTCTAGGAAGATTTAAAATAATTCTGCAGCTGTTCTCTAAGGAAGGGTATTTAGAGGATCTTACTTTTCTATCTGGCTGCTTATTTTCATGGAAACTGTAGAAATGCAATTATTTTGGGGGACTGTTTCACCTCTTCAAATTCTTCTGAAATAGTTCAGTTCACAAAGAAGTGATTGAAAACATATTCAGACTCTAACAATGGCAGAGAAAGTTACTAAATCAGCTTGGTTTCCATGGGAAACAAACTGAAATGAAACAAAGGAAAATCCTTGATAAAAGATTCACATTGGAGGTCCAAGTTAAGGAAGACTTACTGGCCCCATAAAATAAATTTATGGCATCAGAAATTCTTATTTATGTTGCTCACACTGATTTGTATTTTAAATGCACTGTATAGATTACCAGTGGATTTCTGTGTTTACATTTTATTTTGTTCCTTGAGACTTGTTATCATTCTTGTTAATGCTCTTGCCTTTCTAAGAATAAGAATTGATGTTACCCGTTATCTGGAGGTCATCCTTTTCAGACTGAAAGTTGGTGAAATGAATTTCCAGTTTCTGCTTCATAACAGAAGCAAGAATATCAAGAGATAGAAAGAAATGTAATCTGATCTGCATCATGTTAATTTTCTGAGGTACCTCAAAACCACTATTCTGGAATCCCCTTCAAATGACCCTGAAAATGCTAGATTTGCAACAAACACTTATACCTCAAAAATAAGTCCTCCTACCCTCCTCAACTTAAAGAATATTTTTGTTATTTTATTTTGTTGTTGCTGTGCAAAATACTAACTTTTTAGTTAAAAGCTTTTCCTGTACCTACAAAAAAACCTTCTGAAAACCATAAATATTAATGTGCTGCTCTCATGAGTCTGTATTATAGTGAGCTTTCACTTAGCTGATCTGTATGTTGTTAGACACCAAAACATAAACAGTTTTAGAGGCACATTGAGTTCAAGTGAAGAGATGGTAACAATTCATGCAGTTATGAGTTACTTTTCTGCATGCCATTTTCTAGCTACAGAACTGGAAAAAAATTACAAGTGATGAAATACATAATTAACCTGAGAGCCACTCATCCATCACTATATTTTGCAATGATAATTTTTTAATATGTAAGAGTCTGTAATGCCTTAGAACTCTTCCCAAACTTCCTTATCCAATTATTCAGTATAATACTTCATTCAGACACTACAAAATGCAAATGTGGAGCTTTGTTTTGAGTCTCTGGAATAGTGTAATTATCTTGTCCTTTTCTTATTTTACTTTATTTACTTATTAGATTCTACAGCCATGCTAGAAATTAACAACAATTAATCTAAACAGTCATTGTGACTATATATAATTCAAATTTAAATACCACAATTAGAAGAACAGTTCTTGGTAGCAGATAACATTGAATCACTAAATTAAAACTAAGCCTAAAGCATTTTGATAATTTGGTGTCAACAAGATAGAAAAGAAAATAAATAGGATTGTCTGAAACACTGTAATGACAAAATATGAAAGAGGAAATTTTCGGTTTTTTTTTTTTCCCCAGCACTACTACATAGTTTTAGTAAAAGGAATAGAGGTAATAATCTACAACTACATTGGAGGTGTTTCAAAGAAAGAGTTGCTGCCCACTGCTCTCTCTAGCCATCTTTTTGTGCTTTCTGGACTGTGCAATGCACAAGGGGATGATGGAAACCAAAATTCAGGCAGCAAGCCATTATCCCTCACAGCAAACATGAATTTAATCATGGCTAGTTTAAATAGACAGGCTTTGTATTGACCTAAAGGACTTGAGTCTGAGCTGATTTTAGCTTCTTTTAACAGTTTTCCAGTGGCTGACTCTTGCTTATCTGTTTTAATTTAAGCTCTGCAAATGCTGTAAATCATATAAGTCTGAGTAGATTATCAAGTCTTGTATAACAACTAGCATGGTAGACCAGCAAACAGCAGCCCTTTGTGCCAGCAGGGACAGTGGGATGTTAATTGTGCAGCTTTCAAGCTTCATTTTTGAACCCATGCAAAGAAAAGCAGACTTTAACATAGAGTCAAGTGGAGATGTTGGTACCTTGCAGACATCACTGTCTGAAGAAGAGTGGAAGTCATCAGCCTTATGACAGGAGAAGATCGGAATGATGATCACAACATGAGAGAAATGGAGTGGATATTAGTAAGGGTTCTTTCATGGCAGTTTTAGAGCACTTTTTAATTGTTTGTTTAATTAGCTGTCCATTGATCTCACTGTAACTGTACCATTGTACCATTAATTAATGGTAACTGTTGTATTTTGACTGGATAATTTGGATGTTAACTGAGATAATGCTAAATATATTTTTAGTTCCACTTTCAAGGTGTGCTCTACTTGTGCCAAGACTAAAACCGTAACAAGTTTTGTAAAGCCTTTCTGGAGACAGTGTACTTGTACTCAACTTATTTTGTCTTTATATTTGGACTCTTAAACTGAACTTCATGTGGCTTTGTTTCTTGCCGCTTCTTTCACATACAACACAATCTCTTGCCTTTTAATTTTCCATGTTTCCCAAAGGAAAATCATATATTCATGAAGTTTTGTTTTAGGAAACCCTGATTCTTACAACATGCATCATCGTAAGACCACATTTTTTTTTATTTTCAAATGTCTTTCATCTTCATTAATGTATTTTGTCCTAATTGTTTAACCAGTGCTCTCCAAGTGGAAGGGGAGCAACGCATCCAACAGTCAGTATAATTTATCCTTTAAAAGCACATATAGTTCAATTAATTTCTGTAAAATGTTTATTGACATTAAGAAAACTTCCCAGAAGAATGCACCTATGTCTGTGAGACCATCCAACACAAAATCTGAAGACTGGTACAATACTACATATTGTGTTTAGTTATCTGCCAAGAATGAAGTTCAAAGTTAAGTTTGTTATAGGTACCTAAAGACGCAATAATCACAGAATATTTTTTTAAGCTCTGTGACTGTAAGCTGCTAGAAATCCATTAATCTAACTTGTGTATGTGTTTGAATCTGTCTAGCAAGGTGTGTTGAATGTATGCCATTCTAAAGACCTGCACCCTCTATTAAAATATTTTCAGATTTCCTGTTTAAGGGAGCACACTCATATGTAGTAACATAAGTAACTGGCATAGAACCATTCTTATGGATTAGTTGGGAAGAAGCCTTTCATGATATTGTTATAGAAAGGGTTCTGATTAATTTATGTGAGGTGATTTTTCCAAAATTATTATTGTTTATTAATTTTTACATTCAAACTTTTCCACCCAGACCACTAATTTTAATAGTAAACTGGTTTGATTGTAATGGTCATGGAATGCATTACATAAACAATATCTAGATCTAGTATTAACTGTCAATATATATACGAATGAATTAAACTTAAATTAATGAAACTGGAAGAGAAAGTTTTCTTGCAGTTAATTACCACTTGGCCACTAGATGGACTCAGGGCCCCTCTGCATAGGGCAGAAACTAGGTAAATGCAAAAGCTTAAGGGATTTATTCACAAATACTATTTCTTTGATTGTGAGGCTAGCAATAGAGACACTACTCAAAACACTTGCAGGGAGTTCTGTTGCCTTTCTGGCTGGTCTGGCTGCTGGCTGATACTGAGAATTCTGATTCACCACAGGCTCCACAGGCTCCACAGGCTGCTGGGGAAGGTGAGGCAGATGATTTCTGACCTGTTCCTGGCTTTCAACAATCTGTGTGCTGCCAAGGCTTGCTCATCTTAGGAGATGTAGGGCTCCTTCAGCAGGTACAGGCAGATCTCTTGTGATATGTCTCAGCGGGTGTGTCATGCTGGCTGAAGATGTCATGTGAAAGCAATTAGAGTTGCTCCTGGTCAACTCGAAGCAGTTCTGGGTTGGAATATAGCTTATATTGGTATATATAATAAGGCATTAGTATTGCCAGTAGGCATTACAAGCGCAGGTACAGCAGAACACAGAATGATGGTTAAAGCACTGAACAATGGCAAAGCATATCTGTTTTTATATCAATGCCTGAGATTGGTGGGGCCTTTGGACATAAATTATCCAGTCATTGTGGCAGTAAGCCAAGCTTTACCATATTTGGATGAAACCACAGGTCTGTTATGCCCATATTTGAGGAGAGCATAGGTCTAGCACAAGGCAAGTGCATACACCTTGTTTACCATGGAATGCAAACAGGTGAAAATCAAGTTTGATAAGCCAGAGTGCTCAGACTCCATGGCTCCAGGTCTTTTGTCCTTTTTTTCCCATGGCTGCTTCTTCCCAAATAGAAGGAAGGAGAGCAGAAAAAACATGTCTGGGCAAGCCAGCACATGTATAGGCCTATTTTGACCCTTCAGGTCCAACAAGACAGGTATGCTCTTTATAATAAATTTTAACTTGAAGCTTCCTTTTCAGAGATGAGGATAGAGCCACTATCATTACTCATTACCTTAAGACGTAGAAAAGTTTGACATGGTAAGTGTAGACATGTTAAATTTTATAAAGGGCTCAGAAAAGTTACCTCCTCTCAACATCAAATTAGGTTTAGCAATAGCTGTAGTGCATGCGGATGCCCTTGGGTTTTCTTTCAGATTTATGGCCTATTGTGTTACACTTTGTACAACAGAGCTAGACTACGAAAAATTTACTTGGTTTTAGAAACGCTTTTTTAATGGAGTTCTCCTATGTAAGATACTCAACTCTCAGACATTTAGGAAAGTGCAGAACTTCTTTTTGACTCTAATTCACAAAACAAAGAACAATAAAATACTCTTTCATGACAGACCACCCTAGAGAAAACTAAATGGAAACACTGTTTGGAGGACAGTGCAATATGTTTTCCTGACTTCTTCCTGTATTCTTTTCTCTCAAACAGTGGAAGTCTTCTGAACTTGTAAGGCCCACACAAGCCCTGAAGATGCATATGACAAATTAAAAAACAACCTGTAAGTCCTATATTTGCAAACCTGACATTTCTGATTTCAACTGGCATAAGAAAAGGCAACTATTTTAAATTATGTCAGTAGGTATTTTAGTATTGTACCTCTACCAACAGGGTATATGAAATGAGAATCAGATCCTGTAAGCCTTTTGGGTCAGTAAAAATGAAATCTGCTTTTCTCTGTGCATTCATTGAAATCCAGAAATTCTAGATACTATGTAAGTACCAGAATTTTAGATGAAGAAATATATTGCTAGTAATTAACTTGATTTAGAGGAAAAAATGAGGCCATTCACATTCACTTCATATTTTCTGTATTTCAGTCTTGAAATACTTTCTTGACAGTTTTGGTCTGACTTAGTTAGACACTTGAATGCCTATATCTGCAGAGGAATTATGTCAAATAACTATTATAACTATTATTCTTGCACCCCTATACTTTAAAAAAAAAAAAAAAAAGTTAGAACTATGCCAAAATCTTGTAGAAAAAAAGCCTTCCAGAATGAAGGATCCAAATCAGAATTCCAGCAGTGATTGAATCATAAGCTCCTGAAGTGTCTGTAATGGAAATGCTGACACAACATTGACCATAAAAGTGTGTGTAATCATGATGAAGAGTTGGATAATGGGTCTGATAATGAGCTACTAGCATTTTTGTGCAGTAGAAGTGATGTAATGACTAATGCCTTTAACTTTTGTAATTGTAGATTAGCACATACATTTATTCAGCTGTTAAAATTCACTTACAACTGTTTTAGGTTTCTAAAATAAAATGTATTTCTATTCCAAGGTTGTAATGGACTTGCTAATGGGGTATTGACTACTGTTTCTTATCATCCATCATCTGGTGGAAAGGTGATCCCTTCGGTTTTCTACACATTCACATAGAATCACTTTCATTAGAAATCAACTTTTTATTGAAGATGGCCCCAGCTGCAGCTAATTATTAATAGATTTATTTTTCTGTGCATTATAAAATTGAAGTTTCAGGTATTCTTCAGAATGGAGAACTGTTTTCTTAACTTAAGATTTAGTAACCATAAGCACATCTTCAGACTTGACATTTGGCTGCTATCATCTCAATTGTTAGGGAAAAGCATTTCAAAGTTTTAATGTGGCAGAATGTCGCATTGAAATGAGCTATTATAGAGAAACTATTGAGAAGAAAGAATGAAGTTGACTACTTTTGTATTTACATTCCTATGCTTTTAAAATAAATGCCAAAGACAATATAATTTTGTTTTCCAAAGGGAGGAAGTTTCCAAGTGTTTGGTTCCATCAGGCTCAGCATATGAAGCAGAAAATGCAAGAAACATCTATTTCCCCACTTTTATGGTAGGTCCTTGGAGTAGCATCAACTTCCATCAAAGCTCATAATACCTTTTCTTTCCTGAAAAACCCAGTAATTTTGAGAAAATACCTACCTTACATGGATGTTTATAGTTGCATCATTGATGGCTAAAGTTGGGCTGCACATTAGTAAGTGACACCAATGTGAAGAACAGATCTCTTTTTTTGTCAAAACATCTGTTCTTTAGGAGTGTACTCTTTTTCCTGAATTTGAGTGCTTAAAATACCGATTTAAATTATCAAAGAGTGATCGGCCACAGATAATTCATTAATGATTTTAAATTATATCCTCATAGACATGTTGATTTACACTGGGAAAAACTGCCAGAAATCTTTAACACTCCTGTTCACATTCTGCTTAAACTGTACCTTAGCTTTCTGATGTGCAGATTTCAATGACATTTCAAAACATGGGATGAAATTAAAAGTATAGAGCATTAAAGGTTTCAGTTGTAGAAACAATCATTTCACAATGTTGAAAAATTTTCCAGATTTCTAGACAATGTAGAACTAGTAACCAAATGGAAAGAATCTTTTTGTCGTGCACGTTCAAAGTTAGCTTTATCTATGATCCTTCACTACAAAATATTCCTAGTTCCTGACCTCAGTTCCCATGGCAATCTGTGGCAACTCAAGAGCAAAAACTTTGTGAACACAATTTAAGCATGAGCATTGAACTATGAGATTCTATTTGTAGTGACTGAGATTTTCTTTGTTGCAGCTCTTAAATTCCTACTGCCTTTTCTTGATTGTCACTGGTGTGAGAACTCAATATCATGCATAAAAAGTGAACTTACTAAAGAGAGGACTTTTTTCACCCTTTCTTTTTCTATGTAAAGATCTGAAACTACTCTATAGTCTCCTAACCCTGCACAATCTCTGGTAAGCTTTATAGCACTTTTTTTCTCTGCTTTTTGAATTCCATTCAGGTTTGAGTACAGTGAAAGGAGTAATGATGTAGTGGAAAAGAAAGTGGCTGAGATTCAATCAACTGTAATCAAGTAATTCAAGTCTATACTGAGAGACAGATTGTACAGTGGTTACTATGCACTACTTGGTATATATTGGTTGCCTAAGAAAAATTGAAACCATATTTAGGTTCAAATCTTACAGTATTAGGAGAGACTAATATTGTCACTTTCTGATTTCCATCATTATTACCCCACATAACAAATATGTGTATCTTGCAAATATAAAAGATACAGGCACAGACACAGCTAGGAGGGCAAACAGAACTCTGCATTTGCTGAAGTGTTTTCCACATGTGTGAATTTATATTTGAGTCAATGATCACTTGTAATAGGCCGGTATACCCATAAGTTTGTACAACTGGACAGACAAAATAGCAAGCATTAAATGAACTAAATCTACATTTAGATATTACTTTTGAAGTAGTACTGGTAGGATATCAGTACCTGTACTACATAGATCAAAGCTGTTGATGTGTATTTGATCATTTATTCCCCTGTGAGTTTACTCACAGAGTCATCAGAATATCACTTTGAAATGCAGAGATGCAGAACTTGCTACACTGTAAAGAGATCTTATTTCAGAATTCTAATATGCCTTCTGCATACAAAATGCTTTTCACATCTGATTGCAACACTATCATTCAACCTGCTAAAGTACGTCAATCAGCAGTGTGGTGTCTTAATTGACTTCAGAACTGATAAGGGTTTCTTAGAACTCAAGGTTTCTGACATCTTAGTTTCAACTTTCTGGTTTTGCTGGTACACTTAAAAGAATTTATGTGAGGGATTCTTAGATGTTAATTGTAAGGTGTTTGTTTGTATATACATACACAGGGCGTAGGAAGACTGAAAGGAGCACAAGGACAAAGATACTTAGAAAACATTCCTTTTATGCCTTGCAGTCCTGGCATGAGATCCAAGAAAGGAAATCACTTGAAAGACATGAACTATATGGAGATGTGTGCTTACTCTGGGCATTATTCCCCTAACAATTGCAATCCTTATGGCGGTAGAGTTTACTGCTGTTTTAAGTAGCTAGTTGCTCCATATAACTTGCTTTGCTGAAACATCACCTACATCCTGATGTGACTCGCCATGCAGAATATCTAAGCACAAGGGAGACTTTAAAGAAACTTAAATAATTCAAGATTGTCCTTACCTGCTCTTGGTATTTAGAAGGGGTTTATTCAATGCCCGAATAATTCTCTTTGTTTCTTCATTGACTTCTGAGAGCAGATGGTGCAGTAAAACAGCAGTGGCCTCACAGAACATTTTAAAAAAAGTGTCCTAAGGGACTGAATGTAGAGATCTGATTTCATGGAAATAAATGAAGATGCTCTGCAAATGTTCTCCTTTCTGACTTCAGTGCTTTTACAGTATAAAGAGATTTAAAAATTCACCTTATTTCCTAATTATAAAAAAACCAAAAAATCCCAATGCTATGCATTTGCTCCCAGGGAATAAAAAATCCTGTAGTTGGTTCATTGAAATATTAATGAAAGTAGTTATCATCCTTGTAACATATAATGGAAATAATATTGAAGTCTTTGGTCTACGGCATGGCACTGAAAACACTGTTGGATTACTCTGCTGGAAAAGTTAATACTGCATGTTATGAAACCGCATGGAGCATTGTGCAAATAACAGATTTTGAAAGCTTTTTTACTCCTGAAATGCTTTTTACTCCTCTTCTTAAATAGCTGTGCTTCATATTTTTATGATCCACGTATGCTCACAGTTTTCTCCGGTGCAGTTACCGGAAAGAGTCAAATCTTACTTGCTTTGCTGCTTGCATTTGTCTCTACCAACCTGTCTTTCACAAACACTAAGGCTGGCTCTGAAAGGTGTGTTCCTCTCTGCTCAAGTGCTAACTTGTATCTGCATCCACAGTGATACATGAAGACAGCAGAGCTGTTCTACAGCGCAGAGAACAGGACTCCATGGTGCACTTGAGGGAAGCATTTCACCTTATACCACATAATTCAGACAAATATCTTTTTAAAAACACAGTTCACATTCCCTCTGTGGTTGTGGAGCAAACAGATATTGGAGTGTTTTGTTTGCACAAAGTGCCTTGAGTGCTCAAAGAGGATGAGCCAGGAATTTCTTTTGAGGTATTTTGAACTTTTTTTTCTTTACATATGTCTTTTCTCATGTACTATATACAAGCATACTGTTCCCTGTCCAGTACAGTATTTTCCCATCACAGCACATTATTCTGCAAACATTGGGGAAAAAATGTGCACTATCAAGTCTGAGATAAGTTCCTTAAAGATGGTCAGATCTTTTTAGCTTCCATTCTTGCCAGAAAAGAGCAAAAATACAAAGTCCATTCTATAGACCAGATTACTTCTCAAGATCTAGGGACAGGCAGCAGTCTTAAATAAACCTTTGTTTCTTTCAGAGGAAAATGTTTATACTAACACTTCTAGGTCATTCCTATTTCTTTGGAAACTTTACAGAGAGGGCCCTTTATGAAGCATAGGATTATTTGATTCGCAAATAAAAGTGTGAAAGACAGTAGAGAAACTAGCATAAAATGCTAAGGAACACCTATTACCAAGATTTATAAGCAACCTCACCTCTTTAGCCACGTGACTTCTGTGTATTAGTGCTCTGAGGAATATAAATTGTATCAAAATCCATAAGGTTTGTGTGCTGGTTTGAACTAATAGGAGGATTTTAATGAGGAATTAGATTATAGGCTGAGAAAGGAAAACAAATGTTGATTCTACTCCACTCATAGGTTCACTGAGATGATATAAAAGTTAGAACCCAAACAAAGATAAGACAGAGCGATTTGAGCCATTGTTTGCTGCATCTCTTTGTTCCTTCTTAGCTGGATCTGTGTAACTTCACTAACCAGTTTCCTGCTACTAATCCCCCTGGCCGATTTACCTCGCTTACCTGGCATGCAAGACAGGATAAGATTGGGAAGTGGGGGGAAGGTGGTAGGGTGTTGGAAACCCCTCTTGGGGACTCTGATCTCTGGGAGGGGTGTGGTGTTTCTGTCTTACCTTGTTATTGTAATATATCTGCGAATATCTGTTATATATTATAAATATCTGCTTGTATATTGTGTAAAGCTGTAACATAAAGCTTCATTCCTTATTTTCCAGATGCCTGGGTGTAGCCTGGGCAATTTCAGAGTTGGGGGAGGGCAGGGAAGAATTTTATCAATGACACAATATTTCTCCTTTCAGTTCTGTGATGAGAGGGTAAATCCAGATCAAATTGTACTGAAACCAGGGTTTTATACTAATTTGAAAGCAACACAAGCAGACTGTTGAAGTCAGACACAAGAGTGTACACAATCAAAACACTGATGTTATGGAGCACTGTCATACAGTTCATGGAATGCTTGCAAAGCATGTTCTATTATTTTCCATGAAGCCAAACATCTACTTCAAATCCCTTAATACCTGTATTTTTGTAACTCTTGTGGTGCTTCTGCTGCTCTCAGAATCTGTATGGTGCACAGTTTCATGACTGACAAATGCAAAAGCAAGATGCCAGAGGCACATTTCTTGCTGCTGAAAGAAGATATTCATGCTTCCATATTTGAACTGTCAATTGTGAGCTGTTAGCAGGGTATGAAATAACCATGTACAGGGCTACTGAGTGTAGACTGCTCAGCTGCAATATTTAAACAGATCATCCAGGTATTTAACCACTCACATAGACTTCAGACTACCAAGGAAAGCAACCATAGGTGCCTAGATAGATAATTACATAGGTCATAAATCACAATATATGAACGCAATTTTCTAAGATACCTAATCCATTAAAATTCAGAAAGTAATAATAAGAAGTAGTGAGTTGCCACCAATATATATATATATATAAGAATTAAAATGAGGGTACCAATCAAGGACAATATTAGAAAACTAGGAGAACAAGCATATGCATTTTCAGAAACTGCAACCTGAAAAAAATAAAAGCATCACCAGGCAAATAGCTGTATCCAGAATACAGTTTATCCTTATTTTAGCTTCAAAGCTGATTTTTTTCCCCCATGGTCAACAAGATTATATGTAATTTGTACTCAAAATGCATGATTCAGCAACTGTTACTGTAATTATTCCCTTAACTTTTTTTTTTTTTTAAATATATATTTTTTCCCCCTTTGTTTCATGTTATGAGCTTTTCCAACAGAGTAATTCAACAATATTTTCTGTGTCATGTCTAATATTCCCAACTATGATCTTCCTGGTCAGGTTCTAATAGATTATGCTGATGATAATCTGAACACATTCATTAGGTCCTCATTGCAACTGCTTTGAAATGATGACTGTCTCAGTCAAAAAGCTTGTTAGATGCTGAACCCCTGTGATTGCTGTGGAAGAAAATACAGCCTTCTCTGTAGGAAATAAAACCTTCCTGCATAGGTTCCTGGAGTCCCTCAGAGTGACACAGCTCCACTGCTACATTGCTGCAGTTTAGCTTTGTCCATGAGCAAGTGAATAACAGGCAGTGTTCTCATGACGATTTTTGGATCCCTGTATGCATAAGCTATATATTTGTCTTCTTTATGTTTGAGCTTTAGAGTTCAACAATTCCAATAAAAACATACTTTGTAGACTTAATGAACCTTTAGGAGTTACTCATCTAAATTAAGTAACTGTGAGAACCTGCTATGTGGCCACAGAAGTTTACTTAGACCAACAATGAGTAGAAACACATGGAGAAGAGCCAAAATGTATGAAGTCGGGCTTCTCTAGGGTTATTGTTTTGTTTTATTTATTTTGTGGTTTTGGAATAAGCCAAATGCCATCTGTTTATCTCATTCTAAGTATCACTGGAAATTTGAGCTCTAACTCAACATCATCACATGTCTGGAATATTTTAAGCTCCTTAAGAATCTTAAGGGATCAGCATTGTATTCTGCTCTATAGTACTTGGGTTGTGGTCCTCCTTCTTCCAGAGAAGAAGATGAAATGGAAGTTCCAGTGGTCAGGATATAGAGAAGTCAAATGAAGGAATAATCTTCCAATACCTTGAGATAAAATCAAACTTAGCATATACATATTCAGTGTGCTAGAACACAGTAGAAGAGGCAAAAATTTCCAAGTAGTTAATCTTTGCCCAAAATCTATACACAAACTGATTTAGGAAAATATTCAGTTTAAGGAAATGTTTGAGTTTACAACCAAACCTAGCCACCACAGCAATAAGGCAAGAGACTTGAATTTCAGACAAGATGTTCCTCAGTGACAGGCAACTTTAGGCAAAATCATAAAAGAGAGGTTTATACAATGGCATCCTGCATTTGAAAATTTCATTATGCCTCTTACTGGTAATTTTTTCTTTCTTTTGCAACATAAGATAATGGCAGAAGCAACTAATGGAGAGGGTGCTGACAGAGCAGTTTGCAGGTTTTTCCCTCAAGAAACTTCTCCTGGGTTCTGCTTTTTCTAGGAACTCCTAGTGGCTTGCTGCTGCAGTGAAAGTTTGCTGCTAGAAATGGGGTGTAAAGAAGACCTTTTCTTACTGCAAGGGTGGTTAAACACAGTCACAAGAGCCTAGGTGTAGTGGGTTAAGCAGTTACCTGTCCCTCCACCTTTTAAAACCCTGGCTAAAACTCAGAAAAACACACTGGAAGTTAATAAATTAAGCTTTATATTTACAGCAATGCAAATATACAAGCAAATATTTACAAGATATAACAGATATTTACAGACACCACACCCCTCCCAGAGACCAAAATCCCCAAGAGAGGGTAGCCAAACTCCCCCTACCACCTTTCCCCCCTTTCTCAGCTTTATCTCACCACCTGTTGATGCTGCAGATAAGCTGAAGATCAGTCAGAGATTAGTAATAGGAGAAGTTAGTATTTTTAGTGATTTTACTCTGAATTTAGCCACCAAAACCAAGAGACAAAGGAAAAAACTGCTGGAGCCAGCACAGACCCAAAGCAGACTGGCTAATCTGGATGTTTTGAGAACATTTCTTAAAACAATTTTTTTTTTCTTTCTCAGTGAAACTTGGTGAAGTGACACTGTGTGTTTAACTCTATCTCAGCCAACAGTCTAATTTCTCACTCAAATTCTCCCATGAGCTCAAACCAACACACTAGGAAAATTTGGGGATTTTCATCCTTGACTGGACATGGCTGTAAATTAATTTTATCCTGCCAATTCTTCTTTAAGTGAGGAATTGATTGCTTCACCTGAACGCATCCCTTAGGACCTGAATTATTATATGATTCTGACATCATCTGAACAGATTACAGAATCATAGAAAACATCCAACTGGAAGAGACTTCAAGGGTCATCCAGTTCAACTCTGATAATGTAACACTTAAAATATGTTAAGTAACCATCACAGTTTTGCCTAGCACCTAATTTCATTGCAAGATCTTAAAATAAAGACAAAATCCTGCCTTACTATACTCTCAAACTGTGCCTAATCTAAGAGCCAAAGTTCCTTTCTTTTTGATGTATTTGCATTAGTGAGTTTTTTTTGTTTGTTTATTGGGTATTTTAAAAATATTACTGCAATGACTAGGAGGACAGTAGCTTGGCAAGAATTACTCTATTGCTATTGAGTAGTAATAATGCCTTTATTTGACTGGACATGTCCCTCTGTGTTTTACAAGAGTCAATGTTACGCATCTAGTGTTTTTGAGCTCAGTAATACACAGAACTGACACTGACAAGGATTACACGAGTTAGAGTGTGTAGGTTTTATTTCTGTTGCTGGTGGAGATGCAGTAAATATGTGTGACTTCTTAATATTATATTTTATTAATGTTTTATATAGTAGAGTCTGATAAATACAATTTGCAGACATAGAAAGGTAGTAAACAGTCTTTCCTTGTTCCAACTTTTGTGCTCTATATTCAGAACTGAGACTTCATGCCAGCCTAGTACATTGCTCACTGAAGAATCTTTCCAACAAATAAATTCAATAATGAAGTAGTTGGAAGCCCTGTATATTCACATTTGTAAATGGGAAATGTATCAGTAATGGCATGTTGTTATTGATTTTGTAATAAGCTACACTAATTAACTAACTAATAGGCCAGATGGAATCAAAAGGGTCTTTTGTGTGCGGGATGAGAGAAACAACATTACCAGTGGAATTACTGAAACTTTGTTTCATTTCAAATATATGTTCTGGAAGAATAAACCTGCCTGTAACAACTGTGTGCTGTGGTTTTCCATGAAGGCAATAAATAAGCTGAATCTCTACAAAGAATCTTTTTCCTGCAGAAGGATATGTATTTCTACCTGACTTAATTTTCTTCACTGAGAATGCCATCCATTATTTTGACATTTTATTGTGAGAAAAAAATCTTGATTGCAGCCGCATACCAAAAGAAGAAGTTCTGCAATTCCCCCCCCCCCAAAAAAAAACCAAACAACAAACCACACCCTATCTTAAAGAATGTCAGAGACCATTTAAAATTAATTACTTCAGAAAGTACTTTGAGAATTCACCAAAATGAGTTTTTAAAAATAGCTATCAGCTCTGTCGTTGTAGACCTGAAGGGTCAAAATAGGCCTATACATATGCTGGATTGTGGAAAAAAGGGCAAAAGACCTGGAACCATGGGGTCTGAGCACTCTGGCTTACCCAACTTGTTTTTCTCCTGCTTGCATCCAATAGTAAACAAGGTACACACGCTTGCCTTGTGCTAAGCTTGTGCTAGGCCTATGCTCTCTCCCTAAATGGTCATAGCAGACCTGTGACTTCACCCATATATGGTAAAAATTGGCTTACTGCCACACCAATTAGATAAGCTAATTATGTCCAAAGGTCCAAACAATCTCAGACATTGATGTATAAACAGATAAACAGGTAACACAATGTGCCTTTTGCCATTATTACTTGCTTTTGCCATTGTTCCATGCTTAACTGATATTCTGTGTTCTGCTGTATCTGTGCCTGTGATGCCTACTGGCAATGCTAATGCCTAATCACTTTATAGCAATATACTCCAGCCTCGAACTACTTTGAGTTTACCTGGAGCAACTTTAATTGCTTTCGTGCGATAGCTGCATACAACAGTCAGGGTGACACAGACATCTGCTGAGAACACATTGCAAGATGCCTGCCTGCACCTGCCAGAGCAGCCCTGCATCTCCTCAGACAAGCAAGCCTTGGAGGCACACAGATAATTGAGTGTCAGGACCAGGTCAGAAACCGTCTGCACCCCTCCTTCCCCCAGCAGTCTGTGGAGCCAGGAAAGGAACTCTCTGTAGCAGACAATGGCCACGCTGCCCAGAAAGGCAACAGAGAGAACACCCTGCAAGTGTTTTGAGTACTGTCTCAATTTATTGCTAGTCTCACAAGTTGAGAAAATAATATTTGTGAGTAAATACCTTAAGCTTTGCACTTATCTAGCTTCTGCCCTATGAAGAGGGACCCTGACCCTGAGTCCATCTAGTGGCCAAATGTCAATTAACTGCAAAACCCCTTTCTCTTCCAGTTTTAGTTAATTCCAGTTTAATTTATTTTGAGTTAATTAATTTCAATTGAATCTAATAATTTATGCATATTGATAGTTAATACTAGATCTAGATATTGTTTATGTAATGTGATCCATGACCATTACAAAAGAACCTGTTTATTATTAAAATTAGTGGTTGGGAGGGTGGAAAAGTTTGAATATCAAAACTTATAAACAATATTAATTTCAAAAAATCATCTCACATTAATTACTCAGAACCACTATACCATCACAAGCTCTTGGAAAAAAAACCACCAAAATGAAGTATCTGTCTAGCCACATTGGAATCACTTTTATACAAATTTTCTCATATGCATGTAAGAAATGTAGTAAACAAGTGATTAAAGCCAGAGTGTCCCCATAAAGAAACACATCTGAACAATCCTCATGGAAATAAATATACAATTACTTCATGAGTAAGATTCCTTGGTCTTAGAATCATAAAATTATTGATCATTGTGATCTGATTTTGTTGGGACAGACTCACAGGCACCCATGGGCTCCATATTATTAGCAGTTCTGAGTCAGCCAAGACAAGTGACTTTTTTGGCTCATAGGTGTATCCCATACCATGAGCATCCCACTCAGTGTAAAGGAGGAAGTTTGCGAAGAAGGCAGGAGTCTCTTGCTTGAGTTCTTTGTCAGCCTTTTCCTGCTCTTGAGGACTGCCTTCATGGATATTGTGACTGCTCTGCTTTGGCTGGGATGAGTATAACTTTATGTATCTTGTAATTGGAAGTGCTTCATATGTATTGCAGCACAGGAGAGATTATTATTTCAATAACTGCTATTCACACATAGTTTGTTGTGCTTATTCCTTTGACATGTAGCCTGAAATATAAAATGAGAGAATGAAGCAAGAACTGACAAATGTAACATAAGGTGTTGTGTTGTGTGGGCTGGGTTTGTTTTAGTTTGATTTTTTTTTTGTTTTGTTTTTGTCATTGTGCTTTTTTTTGTTGTTTTGTTTGAATTTTTGTTTTCTAAAAAAAAAATAAATCACAAAACCCAAACCCAAATAACTTTAATAAGAAATTTTCATTAATTTAATTATTTTACTTTCTTTGGTTTTGCTGTGAGAAGATGACGTAACTGTGTCAATGACATAAGACATGGTTATATGGAAATGGTATCCAGGGAGAATTCAATAAATTTGTCAATATATTTTGATCAGTTCTCAGCTGGTAACAAACTGGAGCAGATTTGTTTTACATCAGGAACAAACACAGCATCAGTGTGCAATATATTAATATCCTGTGCAGTCTCTAGCAACAGCTTTATTTTGAAGACATTTAGATTTGAACCAGTAAAAGATTACTATTTAAATTATATGGAGGAAGCTTCTTGTCAGAACTCCCTAAGATTTCTTATTAAGAATGTTCTAGACCCATGTAATCTTGCTTCAACTACTGGCATTAATGCAGATTTTTATTTAGTAGAAAAATTGATGTTATCATATATTAAATACCATTTTCAAGAGTATTAGAATAAACTTAGAGTTGATATGTGTTGTGGTAGACCTGAAGAGTCAAAATAGGCCTATACACATGCTGGCTTGCCCGGTCATGCTTTTCTTCCTTCCATCTGTTTTGGGGAAGAGGCAACTGTGGAGAAAAAAAAGAACAAAAGACCTGGTGCCATGGAGTCTGAATTTACACAACTCCTTTACTCCTGCTTGCAACCTGTGGTCAACAAGTTGCATGCGCTAGCCTCATGCTAAGCCTGTGCTAGGCTTATGGTCTCTCCCTATATGGGAATAGGAAACCTGTGGCTTCACCCAAATATGGTCATAACTTGTCTTACTGCCACACTGATTAGATAAGCTAATATCCAAAATGGTCCAATCAATCTCAGGTATTGATATAAAAGCAGATAAGCAGGTAATACAGCATGCTTTTGCAATGCTTCTGCTTCTGCCATACTTTTGCTATTATTCTGTGTTCTGCATCCGTGCCTGTAAGGTATTATTATTATATATAGCAATATAAGCCATATTCCAGCCTGGAATCATTTCAAGTCTTTCCAGAAGAATAGCCTTCATGCAATTAGCAGTGTGAGATACACATCCACTGAGACACATTGCAAGACATCTGCCTGCAACTGCCAGAGCAGCCTGCATCTCCTGAAGATCAGTAAGCCTGAAAACAGGCAGATCATCAAAAAAGCCAAGAACGGGTTAGAAACTGTCTACCCTCCCTCCTTCACCCAGCAGCCTGTGAAGCCTGGGGTGAATCAAGTTTCAGCAGCCACAGCAACAGCTGCAGAAGCAGCATCCAGTGGCCAGAACAGCCAGAAACCCTGCAAGTGTTCTGGCTACTTTCAATTTATTGATAACCCCATAAGACAAGAGAAGTAATACTTGTGAGTAAACCTAAACTTTGCATATTACCCTAAGCAGAAGGCGTTCCATCTAGTGGCCACACGACACTATTGACTGAAAGAGATCTCTTCCAGTGTTAATTTGTTAATCAGTTAATTAATAGCCATGGAATTGTTACTACTAGATATAGATATTGTTTACGTAATTGCTCCATGACTGTTACAACTGAACCTGTTTAATATTAAAAATAAGTGGTTTGGGGTTGAAAATTTGGATATAAAATAATAAATAATATTAATTTTCAAAAAATCATATTGCATTAATTAATCATAACCCCTTCCATCACAATATGGGATGTGTTCAACTGTTTTGTTCGTATGTATGTGTGTGAAGCTTGCAAAGTTTGGGCTCTATTAGCTGGCCCACAACAATTTAAGATATTCCAGAATGGCAATATTACACCTGATGAAAACAATTCTTAAAACTTCCTCTGAAGTACAAAATACTTTCCATTATGAATTTATATACATGCATGTAGTTTTCATACATGTAGTTTTTATGGGATAAATGAGACTTTTAATAATGTGAATTGTTCTGTTAAAGACAATATAACACTTAGCATTCAGCTCATCCAGTAAGCAGTACAGATTGCTGCTTTATGGCTTGTTTTTTGCATGGTTTATTGATTATTAAGGTTGACCTCTAAACATAATAGTAAATTATATTAAGGAAAATGTTAAGGATAAAGCAAAACAATTGAAATTGAAGAGGCATCACATATCTTAGTCTATGTGGTTCGAGCCTATGAAAAATTGTGTAATGGTAAGACTGGCTGGAAGCAAAATTTATGGGAGTAGAGTGAGTAGAAAACAATCTGGAATCCTTGAAGATAAGAAGAGATTACTACTTCATCCTGTGTATATCAAGAGATTCACTGGATGCAATCATTATTAATACCTTAAGTCTCTCAGCCACTTTCTGCTTACAGAAAGCGTTTGAGCAGAAGGCAGGAATATGATAACACAGTAGATTACCCTTCACCTCCCTAAGACCTGTTCAGTGCACAGGATAAGCAGCAGACACTCAGCTTCAATATTTTGTTTGTCAATACACAACCAAATCTAATGTACTGAATGATATTTGTATCTTGCTCTGAAGACAAGATTTCTTATTTATTCCTATATTTTATATGATTTAACTGTATAATATCACCTCCATTTTATCAACATTATTTAAAGCACTTGAAAAGTTAGTTATTTTGCCTGCCATTTTGGGGTTCACAGTGTAATATTTGTAGTTCAGAATATTTTGAAGTCTCGCATAGTACTAATTTTGACATACTTTAAAAAAATATCAAAGCACTGACATTTGGTTTCATAAAATCAAATCCTATTAATGTAGCTTTCACAAATTAATGCCTGGCAGTTTTGCAATTTATATTATCAGGTCTTCATTTACTCTGCCTAAATGATGGGTACCAATTAGACAAGATTTCTAAAAGATAAAATGAAACATTTTTTTTTCCAAATTCCTCCATGAACTTTGTCAGACAGGTATAAGATCTAATATATCAGGAGAATAAAAAATCTCTTAAGCCAAATGATTGTTCTCTCTTCCCCTTAAGAATCTCCTTTGATTTTTCATGATTCTTTCAAATCCTGAAGAAATGAAACTAAGATTATTCCTCTCTAAGTAGTGATGTGCTATTTACTGAATAGGATGAAAGGTGTGAAATTAAATGTATTGTAACTCAGAAATAGATAGATGAATTAATTGAAATACGCAACCTTAATGGCAGACTTTTCTAACTTTGGCTTTCTGATGTTTTTCTTCCATCAATTTTCACATAGTCACCTGAAAAGCTTCTGAAGCTGCGGATGAAAAATATGTTAATATTACTCATAATATCCTAAGAGTAGAGGCTGCTGTTTTGACAGAATTTTCTGATTCTCCCTGGTATGGCAAATATTGATTCCTTGTGTAACAGGTACACTATGAGCAGGCTGTACTGCTTGTCCTTTGTCAGAACAGATCTTCCTTTCACATGTTGGTATAGGCCTATATGATCTCTCTGCCCTGCAAGGGTATGGAAGACTGTAATGTATTTCTTTGTACTTCATGTTTCTTGATAACATATTGCTTCTCTAAGAGCTCTTTACTGTAGGTTTTGTTGATCCTAATATTTGATTGTCATAAAGTCAGGTGAAAACATACAAAACTAACAAAAACAGCATTGCAAGCAAATCAGCCCAACTTAATAGGCTTATAGTAAATTCCATTTTTGAGAAGGACTTCAATTTTCTCAAAAGCCATGTCTTTCAAAAGGGCATAGGAATCTCAGGGTTTAAGTCCCAGATGTTATTTTAATATGGGCAAACTTCCATGATTACACTGGAGTTTTACTTGGTCAGGCTTAATTTTTTTTAATTCTGCTGCCCAGCCAATAGGGATACCTTATTAGACATACTTTCAGGGGGGCTTCACACCACAGAAATGTCACCTGTAACTTGTTTGTAGCTTACATCACTGTTATCACTGTGTTTTAACTTCTCAGTGTCTTCAAGTTCAAAACCACCCACAAATACCACTAAGTAATTACAGCAATCATTCTAGGGATAACATAAAAACCTGGTTCTTTCATGACTATAGATTATTGTGCATTGTCAAACTGGATCTTGCAGTCCTTTAGTTAAACTGATTGCAGTTCTAATAGTTACATTGTCTTAAAATAGCACTTGATATCAATTTTCTTGCTTATTTGACACAACTTTGTCAAATGTTTTTTTTCTGGTGATAAGGAGAATAACATACAGTGAACTCTTTCTTGAACCAAATACTTGTATGCATGACATCCAGTATTCAAGGTATCTGAATATTTTATTTACACAACTCTAAAACAAATTGACCATGTAGGGTAATAATAACTCAGCATGCATATTTTATGGAGTTATACAATCATCTGGAGAGTAGCCCTGCAGAGAGGGACTTGAGGGTGCTGGTGGATGAGAAGCTCAACATGAGTCAGCAGTGTGCACTTGCAGCCCAGAAAGCCAACCAGATCCTGGGCTGCATCAGGATAACTGTGGCCAGCAGGTCGAGGGAGGTGATTCTCCCCCTCTACTCTGCCCTGGTGAGACCCCACCTGGAGTACTGCGTCCAGTTCTGGAGCTTCTATTACAAGAGGGATGTGGACATGATGGAGTGTGTCCAGAGAAGGGCTACGAGGATGATCAGAGGACTGGAGCACCTCTGCTATGAGGACAGACTGAAAGAGTTGGGGCTGTTCAGTCTGGAGAAGAGGAGGCTCCAAGG
>VWZI01013575.1:38469-74660 GCA_013396835.1 Psilopogon haemacephalus | reverse complement strand
AAACCCGAAGAACCGGTGAGGAGGGCACTAAGACCTCCTCGTCCCATGGGATACTGTGTTTGATTAGCCCAGTCCCGTGACACACTGTCTCCCAAGCCTGTAGCTGTTGTGATGCAAGTGCAGGACTAAGCACTTGTACTCATACAATTGACCTTGACCCATCAATCCAGAATTCAAGTCCTTCTGCAGAGCATTCATAACTTCAATACCTCCCATACAATTTGGTGTCATCTGCATGACATTTCACCATTTCTCCATCAAACAGTTTAAATGAAAAAATGACTGCCTCCTGTGGTAGAAAATCCATGTCAATTGAGTTATTTTTTTTGCCTACTATGCTTCTTTTCACAGAAATTTTATACTTGTTCACATTCAATGATAGATAAGAACAACAGCAAAGCTCTGACTGTCTCTAGTCATTATTTTTTTCAATATGTCAAATAAAGATTTACAGACTCTGCTGAGTTGGTGATAAAATAACAAATGGGTCATTAATGCTTTTAATAAAATATGGCCTGTCATATTTGCTTTTCTAAGTTCAGCTTTGGTCTCTGCTTTCCTGTCACCATAAGCTCTGACACAGTTCTTCATTCTTACATCACTTTTCATTTTGTTACTCATATTTGACTTATTAAAAAAAAAAAATCACTGACTTACTGATCTGTTCACCAAATATCATTATCAATATCTTTGTATTTTATATTTGCCTTGATTCCACTTTATTAGTCTGAATGATGAAGAGTTTTGCTTTTAGGTGTGAAAAGAATTGGAATTATAAGCATGCTGTGATTCTTCATGCTTTTTTAAATGACTTCTTATTTAAACATTTAAGATTTTTCTCTCCTCCATGATAGCTGACTTTGAGGAAGTTGTTGTTGTTGTACAACTGATTTAGTATCAAAGCCCTCCTAGGGATTAGTAACGTACTGCATCTGTACAAGTGTTCAGCACCTCTGTATCGAGTTGCATTTCCTTTTCATATTCAACTGTAACAAAGATATTCTTCCTGTTATTATTTATAGTCTTCTAGGAATATAACAAGGCAAGCATAAAAAAAACCAAACTTTAAGGAGGAAATTGGTTTTTAAATTTTGTTTTCCTAAAGGAAAGCCACATTTGCTCCTTTAGTCTTCCCCCACGTTTTCCCTCCCAAATGGCATGTTTGGGGACCCAGTTTTCCCTACTAGCCTTAGAAGACCATTAACTGCAGTTTCTGAGCAAGCCCCTTCAATTTACTAATTACTCTGCAAATGCAGGTAAAATTGAGTTGGTATATACATTTAACACAGGTTTCAGAGGTTAAAATAGTAAAGAAAAGATGAATTATTATTATGAAAGCAATTAATAAAAATAGTCTTATTGATTATAAAAATAGAATGGGTTTTAAAACTAATATTTCTTGTTGAGATTTTTGTTCTGCTTTGGAAGCTAGCACATCCAGTTGCTATAGCATCATCTATGAGAGAAAACATGCAAAAAGGAAAGCACAGACACAGATCTGTGTAGTGCTAGATATCTTCTGAATTTGCATTACTACTTCCTGTTCTTTTGGTGGGAAAACATTCGACAAAATCCTGCAGCAGGAATGTGCCAGTGACTGGAATTGGATGAGAATTGTTACTGTGTGTCTGAAAATGCTGGTAGCACATATACAACCTGGGCTGTGCAATGTAACATTTTAGAACATGCTGCATAACTCTCTGCCTCTCATGTTGTTCCAGCAGGATTTTTAATATCAGGAAATTCTCTAACTGCTTAGGAAGTTACATATGTTTTTCATCCCAATATTAATCCACCCCTAGAAGTCTGCTGAAATACAACTAATTACAATTTTAATACTTTTATGGCTTGATAAAGCCATAAACAAAGTTGATTTTTTTTTTTACCATTGGACGAAATGTGTAAGCAGGACTCTTGATAACACTGTCATTTGTATAGTGTCTTTTACCTTAAGCTGTTGGATAAAATATGTCATCTAGAGATGATTTATTACATACATATGTGGGATAGAATCTGCAGTGTGTTCTACTCTGTTCTCTTAGGCCTGTTTTACAGCTATATAGTATCATTGACTAAAATAACTTTAATTTTTTTTTTTAGAGTGCTGTAAGCTAAAGGACAATCAGTATTGCTGTAATTTATTTTTTGAAAGACCATTTAAGATCTTTCCTGTATCAGCACAGTACATCTGTAAGTGATTTTTTGCTGTGGTATATGTACTGGGGAAAGGACTTCATATTTTCATGGGTGACCTGTAGTCTGGGGCAGAATATGGTTAGTAAACAAATCTAAGTCACAGTGTGTGTTGGTTTGCAAACCCACTACACAGTGTTGTCCAAAACTCTGATAAGGCTGCATGAAATGATGTGCAAAATTAATGTAGAGCTAACTTACAATTACAGCTGAAATACTGTAGGGAAACGATGACTAAAATTGTCTTACAATTTGAAAGTGCCCAGTAAGAAGGTACAGAAAAAATGTCATCATTGGTTGCTGTGCCAGTTGTGCATGTGTAAGAAACATCAGCATGTGAGATCATGCAAAACTCTACACAGATAAATCTTTTCCCCTTTAATCTCTCACCTTCAAGTGCAAGGTGAAATTATGCCATCTGTACAATTTCATGTTTTTTTTAATGTACTGACAACCCGAAATGCTGGAAGAAGAGAAATGTTTTTCTTGGTGCCACAGTTCTTGGAAGTTAACTAGATTGTCTGTGTTAAAAGCAAGTAATCCAGTTTCCTTCCAGCTTATGCAAGAAATCTGTCTTATGAATTGCAGTATTTTGGCATACTTTTCTCTGCTGCTTTTAACAATCCATTGTGAGGCAATATGTCATTTCCTACATAGTACTTTCAGAGAGGTTTGAACAGTGGAGACAGCTTGTAGTACTTATTATATTCATGAATTATACCTTCAGCTGTACCTAGGAAACTAGATGCTTCTTTAATTAAAGTTTCTGTCAGGCTCAGAATCAAGATTTGATTTGTGACTAGTGCATATCTTAGATGAATATCCACCCTATCATGCATTTGATTGTACTGAGATGGGTTGCTTTCAATCTGTCCTTTAGTTTCTGTAAGTAATTAACCATACATTGGTCCAAAGAGAGTAGCTTTACTTACATGGAATATGCCAGAATTAACCAAGTCCCTACTCCAACTGCTTCAGTGTAGATACTCAAATCTGAGCTACCAGCTGTTCTTCCTTTGATTTGAAATTAAGCAGTTAGAGAGCTTGGACTAAGTAGAGAGTTTCCCTGGAATATTTTGATATTGCTTTCTTTTAATTTTGCAATAGGAAGAGATATTGTAATCAAAATTCTGCACATCAGTAAGTTTTAGTTACACAAAAAAGTGTATTTCTTTTTCTTCATTCCATTTCATCTACCTTGAGTAACTACTCATACAGTAAAATGAGACTCATGGATTTTTAGGAATTTCTCTCTACTTGGGAAATATTTTTGTATTTGCTTACTCTGAGATATAGTAAACTATAGATGCAAGGACAAGATTAAGTTCTAACAAGCATTTGCTAAAGAAGGAAGGGTTTGCAGGGCTATTGAGTCCTCAGGCTACCTGTTTGCTTTGTATTTCTCAGACCCAAATAATGTTTTGTTTTGCTCCTTATAATGTAGTAAATAGAACATGTTTTCAAAGTCAGAGCTGTTCTAGGATTTTAACTACTGATTGGTTATGACAGATTTATTTATTTCAATTTTTTTTTTTTACTGTAGATGGTTTAGGTATAGATGTAGAATTTTATGTTAAAGATGTATAGTTCTAAACTAGCTGATAATTTAGAAATTGTTTTTATTATCATTTGGTTATGAAAATTATGCCCAGACTTGGTCAAAATATAGGCAGTGCAGTGGTAAAAACATTGAAAATCTTATGCCATAGAAGTTAGATTTATTACATGTCAGAAAATTCATTATTATGCTTGGAAAGGAAATGGTATTGTAGCTAGAAAGCAGGGGAAAGTTTGTCTTGAAATCCAGTATCAGTGCCACAAACAATTAACAGGCACAATTTGTATTCCCATAATTACTTTCTTGTATCTTCTGTGTTTACCCATGATTCATCCTTGTGAAACTTATTGGGAAAATATATCTGAGCAGAAGGATTTTAGATGTGCTTGTGTATGGGCGTGTTATGGAGGGGGTTATGATTAATTAACGTGAGATGGGTTTCCAAAATTAATTTTGTTTATTAGTTTCTAATATCCAAACTTTTCCAACCCTGACCACTTATTTTTAATACTGAACAAGTTCAATTGTAGCCCTTACGGAATGATTACATAAACAATATCTAGATCTAGAAGTAATATGCATAAACAATCAATAAGTATAACTAACACTGGAAGATCTCTTGCGGTCAATAATACCAAGTGGCCACTAGACGGAATTCAGGCCCCCTTTCTGCGTAGGGCAGAACCTAGGTAATATGCAAAGCTTAGGTTTTACTCACAAATATTACTCCCATCTTGCGGGGTTATCAATATATTGGAAGTACCCAGAACACTTGCAGGGTTTCTGGCTGGTCTACTATGGCTGTTGCTGTGGCTGAGACTTGATTCACCACAGGCTCCACAGGTTGCTAGAGGGTGAAGGAGAGGAGGTGCAGATGATTTTCTGACCTGTTCCTGGCTTTTTGATGATCTGTGTGCCTTCAGGCTTGGTTGTCTTCAGGAAATGCAGGCAGGCTGCTGGTGCAGGCAGATGTCTTGCAATATATCTTGGTGGATGTGTATCTCACGCTGCTAATTGCATGAAACCATTCAAATTACTCCTGGAAAGACTCAACAGTCCCAGGGTGGAACATAGCTTATACAGCTATATAACAGTAATAAGGTGTTACAGGCATGGATGCAGAACACAGAACAATAAAATAATGGCAGAAGCATAAGCATGGCAAAGGCAAAAGCATACTGTGTTATCTGTTTATCTGCTTTTAGTATCAATGCCTGAGATTGATTGGACATTAGCATATCCAAACAGAGTGGTGGTAAGCCAAGTCTTACCATATTTGAGTGAAAGCATATGTTTGCTTATACCATGTGAGGGGAGAGCACAGGCCCAGCACAGCCATAGCATGAGGCTAGCATGTGCAATTTTTTGACCACAGGTTGCAAGCAGGAGAAAAACAAGTTATATAAGCCAGACTGCTCAGGCTCCATGGCACCTGTCTTTTACAACCTGACAGTTGCTTCTTTCCCAAAAACAGAGGTGAAGGCAGAAAAACTTGTCTGGGCAAGCCAGCACATGCACTATTTTGACCCTTCAGGTCTACCACAAACAGGGTGCTGGAGGAGAATAAGGAGGAAAGGATAGAGAAGATGCAGCTAGGGAATGCAGAAGTGTCTCATATCCATTTTTCCATTGTAAGTACTGCACCAGAGGTTGTAAATAACTACTGTGTCTGCAAAGAACTCATTGGATGAAATCAAATGTCCCTTGAAACTTTGCCTTGTTCATAAGCTACCATCATTTGTCAGGAACAGCTATCACAGCAGAACTATAAGCTGAGATGGTCCATGAGGCAAATGCTGCTATTGTTTGCTATAGTGAAATTTAGCTTAGGTTGGTCCTATCCAACCAACATAGTATCCTCTCAGGATGAAAAAATAGTGTTATGAAGAAGAATTTGTTGAGAAGGTGTTGGCAAAATGGAGGAAAGGGAGAAATTGAGACCATATAGGAATTGCTGAAAAACAAAGACTGAGAGGAATGTACTTGCAGAAGAATTGCCATCTGTAGTGCTTAGGTGATAGTGGGATACTCATCCTGATATACCAAAGGGGAAATTGTCAGCAATTTTTGATGCAAAAAGACAGAGAATTTTAAAGATTGCTTCTCAATTAACTATGTACTAGAACCTTTTAAAAAGGCTCAATTCCTAGATTATGTACAGGGATGTAATTCTCTTGATGTTTATACGTATTAGAAGAGTCTGTAGCTTTTTAGATTGTCTCAAAATCACACCTTAGGTGAAAATATATTTTATCAGACATTTTTTCACTAACTGACTCAGGAGACATTAGCATATCTAGATTCAATTCTACTCAAATAAAAATGATTAGCATATTAATTCAGGTCCTTTTCTGTAGCAAGGTAAACTGTATATTTCTCAATTCATATGGGTCATGTATATAATTTCCTCTTTGTAGATTATCTGAGTCTTCACTACCCAATGTGCAGTGGCAGAAGACCTGGCCGGGGGCGGGGTCTGGAAATTAAAAGATATAGTGTTTATCTCTGTAGTGGGTTAAGCAGTTACCTGCCCCCCCACACCTTTTATAAACCCCAGTTAAAACTCAGGACACTAGAAGTTAATAAATGAAGCTTTATATTTACAGCAATGCACAATATACAAGCAGATATTTACAAGATATAACAAATATTTACAGATATATACAGTGAAAATGTAATACAGACACCACACCCCTCCCGGAGACCAAAATCCCCAAGAGAGGGTAACCAAAACCCCCCTACCATCTTTCCCCCTTCCCCAGCCTTATCTCACCACCTGATGATGCTGCAGATAAGCTGAAGATCAGTCAGAGATTAGTAATAGGAGGAGTTAGTGACTTTACTCTGAATTTAGCCACCAAGACCGAGAGACAAAGGAGAGAGTGGCCAGAGCCAGCTCAGACAGAAGCAGACTGTTAATCTGGATGGTTTGAGAACAGCTCTTAAAACAACTTTTTTTTTCCTTTCTCAGTGAAACACGGTGAAGTAACACAATGTGTTTAACTCTCTTTCAGCCAATAGTCTAATTTCTCACTCAAATCCTCCAATTAGCTCAAACCAACACAATCTTAGAGAAGTTCACGGACTCAAGTATGGTGAAATCTGTGAAATCTCTGTTTTCTGAAGGTGTACATTGCAAGGTAACCATAAATTAGTTGTGCTAAGAGAAATGAGACTTTGGGTGACGGATATAAGGCTAATGTCATAGGGTATCCACGACAGAGGCAAGAGTTCTTCTCTAATTCACCTGAGAAGACTTGGGAAGAAGTTTGCAGTGACATAATTGCAAGGAGCATTTTGATAGTGGTCTGATTTTCACCCAAACTCTTTAAAGCCACATGGTCTTTCATATAAGCTGGAGGTAGCAGGTAAGGTCTGCTGCTTTCATTAAAATGAAGAAAATGTCATCAGCTAAAAGTTGCATTTTGTGGAAAAAGTAGAGTACAGGAGAAAGAATTGAAGAGATAAATCTAGCATATGGGGGTTTTGTCACCTAATGGCCAGAACTAGTGCTCAACAGCTGGCAGTCACTACTGGTGAAAGGAAGTAAATCATGGAAGATGGTAGAAGTTACTACATTTGCCGTTATTTATAACCTTAGAAAATGGAAAACCTAAGAACTTGGACAGAAACTTTGATGTATATCATAAGTTTTTAGCATAATATGCCTCACCTCTGAAATAAATGCTTACCAGCTGATATTCTAGAATAAAATACTACTGGTAGGAAAAATATTTGCAATCTTTCTGTGCCTAGGGTCTTAGTACACTCTAGTCATATGAAAAATTTCTGTTGCTTATGTGCATTGATTCATATATCATTGCTATACTACTTGCTGTAATAAAACTGAGTATTAAACTGAAAATTTTGGTACCTGCTCTGGTAGCTATCAAATATTTCATTGAAGTACTATTAAAAAGTTTTATGCTTTCTATTATGTATTATTATTAAATATAACACTTGTACCTTTACAAGCAGTGTACTTTTAAAAATAGATTCAAGCATATATTTCTGTGCACAAGGGACTACTAGTTTTAAAGCACAGTGGTTCAATAGAATTAAAAGTTCCTTTAAAACATTCTGTGCTTCTATGTCACCTACAGCCTGAGTGTTGCCTTTTGTGGAGTGCTTAGCAGGAAAGAAAAATTTGTCTTGAATTCTTTCTTGTAAATCTCTTTGGTTTTCTGATTGTACTCTCTCTCTGCAGGTTAGAATTTATATTTATATCCATCACAAAGCAGAAAATTTTGTAAATCTGGAAGTGCTTACAAGTTGAATGTCTGACTCCAGTTGTTCACCATGAATTTTGAATGATTCAAAAGGTAAAATGTTGTTCTGTAATTGCTTTCAGTTTTCAGTGTGGTCTTAGTGGCATCTAATACTCCCAATCTGGTAAGTACAAGCTCTACATCTTTTGTGTTTGCCAGGAAGAAAAGATTCATTCTGACTACCATCCTGCTTGACCAATTCTGCAGGGGTGGAAGCTGAGAACATAATTTAAGTAAGTACTTTTCTAATAGACTTTTAGAGCTCTGCAGTGGTAAGGATAACAGTATGAGACAATTATGGCATCATTAATAGTAACAGATCATCCTTCAGAAAAGACGGGTACAATTTAAGCCATCTGCACTTCTTACTTTGTGTAAGAGAATCATAGAATCATAGAATGTCAGGGTCTGGAAATGACCTTGAAAGATCTTCTGGTCCATTCCCCCTGCCAGAGCAGGATCACCTATATCAGATTGCACAGGAGCGTTCCAGGCAGGTGTTGAATATCTGCAGATAAGTAAACTCCACAACTCCCCTGGGCAGCCTGTTCCAGTGTTCTGTCACCCTCAGTGAAAAAAATTCTTCCTCGTATTTACATGAAACTTCCTATGCTTCAGCTTCCACACATTGTCCCTTGTCCTGTCACTGGTCATCACCGAGAAGAGCCTGGGTCCATCCTCCTAGTACTCACCCTTTACATATTTATAAACATTGATGAGGTCACCTCTCAGTCTCCTCTTCTCCAAGGTAAAGAGCCCCAGCTCCCTCAGTCTTTCCTTGTAATAGAGATGTTCCTTTCCCTTAATGATCTTTGTGGCTGTGTGCTGGAGTCTCTCAAGCAGTTCCATGTCCCTCTTGAACTGAGGGGCCCAGAACGGAACACAGTACTCCAGATGTGGCCTCACCAGGGCAAAGTAAAGGAGCAGGAGAACCTCTCTCGACCTACTAGCCACACCCTTTCTAAAACACCACTTAAAGGCATTGCCCCTCCTGGCCGCAAGTGCACATTGCTGGCTCATGGTCAACCTCCCATCCACTAGAACCCCCAAATCCTTTTTGCCTTTGCTGCCTTCCAGAAGATCACTCCCCAACCTATACTGGTACCTGGGTTTGCTCTTCCCCAGGTGAAAGGCTCCACACTTGTTCTTGTTGAATTTAATTAAATTTCACCCTACCCAACCCTCCAGCCTGTCCAAGTCTTGCTGAATGGCAGCACAGATTTCTGGTGTGGCAGCCACTCCACCCAGTTTTGTGTCATCAGCAAACTTGCTGACAGTGCACTCTGTGCCCTCATACAGGTCATCAATGAATATATTGAACAGAACTGGTCCTGGTACTCATCCCTGTGGGACCCCACTAGTCACAGCCTCCAACCAAACTCCATCCTATCGACCACAACTCTCTGGCTTCTTTACTTCAACCAGTTCCCAATCCACCTCACTACCTGATCATCCAGACCACTGGATGAAAATAAGGAGAAACTAAAGAATAAAATAAATAGGACACATGCTTCTGTATCCTTAACAGGATATAAGGAATCTGCCATTAAACCAGAGGTACAACTGAGCTCTTTCTAAATACTATTGCTTGTCGGTGCTTGCTAGTCTTAATGAGCTGTCAGGGCCTGGGGAGAGAAAAGTTATGTTAGGAAATAATCTGTCTTTCATATTAAATATATCAGGAAAGACATAGATTTTTTTGAAAATAAGCTTTTATTCAGTATTGTAAGATGAAAATAATGTCTCTAGTTTTGACTTGCTAACATTTATGGAAGCTATTTCTTGTTGAGTTTAGGACAAAGAGAACATAAATTTCACTGCAAAGGCTATGTGATTCTTTCCTAAATCTTGTACTGCTAATCTGTAATTTTCTTGAAAGAGAACTATCTAGAAATTAAAATGAAATTCTGCTGAATGTTTAAGAGCTGTTTCTAAAGACATCTTATTCAGACATAGGAAAAAAAAAAAAAAGCACAGAAACCCCCTCAAACCCAAACAAACAAAAAACTGCACAACAAATTTTTGAATTTTTGTGCAGTCCTTAAACATAAGAACAGCTTGGTAACTGGATTCCCTTATTATTTTGTCAGACAGATGCTCTCTTCTTTGAGAGAAGAAATTAATTTAGCCTAAGAAAGAGCTTTCGAGAAGCCAAACAGACTATCATAATATAAACAGGTACTGTTTATATTATTGTTGGTAAGAGATAAGGCTGAAGAAAGATGTGACTTCTCGTATACGATGCCTTGCAGTTAATACTGGAGGTGGCACCTTTGCAGATAGTACTAATGATGAGGTTGCTTGTACATTGCAGCTAAGTGGAGTGCACTGTCCTGTGTATAGCAGAGGTAATTCTGTACTTTAGTTTAAAGCATTGAATTTATGACAGCAGGATATTCTGTCATGGTTAATTTTCCTCACTGAGAAAAAAGACAGATTAATCTGAACTCAGTACTGTGCTGCTGCATGCTGCCAAATAAGGCATCCCTGGAGACTCTGCAGGACACTGTGCAGTGCTGTAATCTTGTTCACTCTCTTCATTATTCTTGGGTTGAATGACTTGCCTTGCCACAAACTGTTAGACTTGAGGAAATTATGCCATTGCTACTCTGAGAGTACAAAATCCCTCTCTAAGTAAAATGCTACAAAGAAGGAAAGGAAAAAGTCAAGGTAGAAGGAGGACTGAGGTACCTGTGCCTGTTAAGAGTATATTTAAAAAAAAAATTCTGCAGAATCCCACTCTCACTTGTCAGCTGTGTTAACAGTTGTGATCTCCATTTCTAGTTCACTTAGAAAAATCAGATAGATCCTAAATGTTAATACTGCATTGGCAGAAATCTTAGCAGAGGAAAAGGCAGAAAATAATTTCCCTTGTTTTTTGTGTTTGTAGTCAGTTACTTGTTCACTTTCTGAAAAAAAAAATGCTTCTAATCATAACAATCAGAAAAAGAAAAAAAAATGATTTGACTAAAAATTTAGATGTATTTTAAAAATGCATATTTTGGGGTGAGAGAGTGAGGAAGCCTGACCTTGGTTCTCATGAGTTGAGGAAGGCAGCCTGGCACAGGCCTCTGGTTTCCCATAACATGACAGTTTCCTCCCACAAGAGGGTAAAGAGATAGTGAGACATCTGGTTAGGAATAACAGGTTACCATTAATATTAATGAATGGGATTGTGCTTAATTATACCAACCAATTAGTATGCTTCTGGTTAGGATGGACAGCGTCCTGCAGAAGTTATGTTACCAATCAGAATTGGGCACGTTGCCTTGGCTGATAAGCTTAACAGTAAGAACGATCCTGTCTCTAATAAAGTGTTTGACCTATTATTCACCACATTGGTGTTGTCTGTGGGCCCTGCATGAGATAAGATGAACCCAACATGCATATTTTCTCTTTTAAAAGTTTTCCTTCTCAGACTAGGATTTATTCCTATTGAATCTATTGAGTTCTGATGCATTTGCTATAACCATGTGAATTGATTGTGGGTAGTTAAAGAGGCAGGAATTGTAAATGAAGTAGTTTTTATAATTTCCAAAAGCCTCACCCACAGAGCCGGGGTGCTCTGTGGTGTTCCCACGAATAGCAGCAGTTTATCGCTGAGGCAGGTGCCTGCAGCAGGTCCGGCTCAAAGTCCCTGCAATGTCTGTGCAAGGTCTGTCTCCAGGTCTGTGCAAGGTTCGACTCAGGGTCCCAGTCTGGGTCCCAGTCCAGGTCCCAGTCCAGGTCCGACTCCAATCTGTCCAGTTGCCATATATATACTGGGGCGATTTGTTCCTTCCCTGTTCAAGTCCATGGGGGACGAGAGAAGGTACTTTACGCCTATTTTTCTCCACATTCCAAACCTCCAGTGACAGAGGTGGGGGGAGAGGAAGACCATTTCCTTGCCCCATTCACATTTCCCTTGGGGCAGGGACTTGGGTGTGCCCTGCCACAGTGAACTTGGGTGTGCCCTGCCACACTATGCTGTTAATTTGGGCAAAAGAAACATGTACAGTAAATTTTGAAGTTAGTCACAATTGTGGACTGTTTTTCCCCGACCCCCACTGGGAATTAACCAGAGAAATTTCTGCAGGTGAAAATGTTTCTCCCCTGCTAAAATGGCTGACTATGAGGTCATTTAGTCCCACTGTGGATATTGCGAGGCATGCATGTGTGCGTGTGAAAATATTACTGAAACAATCAACTTATCACAGGATCATAGGATGTTAGGGCTTGAAAGGGACCCAAGGAGATTCCAACACACTTGCCAGAGCAGGAACATACAATCTAGCACAGATTGCAAATGAACACATCCAGTTTTCAGAGAAGGAGACTCCACAACCTCTCTGAGGAGCCTGTTCCAGTGACCCTTACAGTAAAGAAGTTCCCCCTTCTGTTGAGGTGGAACCTCTTTTGCTGTAACTTACACCCATTGCTCCTTGTCCTTATGACTTAGCTTTTCTTGTTATAGATAGAAGTGGAAGTCAGGACAAAACTATTTCTTCTGCTGAAGCAAGTTTTAGTTGAAAGGGCAATAATAGAGAAGGTTTTTATTGCAGGATGCTATGTTTTGGTCATTGCTTTTAACATTGCCTAGGTATATTCAGGTATTGTCAAATTTGTCACAGACTATTGCATATATTTTTTTTTTTCTATTGTTATTTTGCAAATTTGTTACCTGGATTAACAGAATCAGAATACAAGTAGAAGACTTTTGTTACTGTTTTTAGTGCCGTTTGTGAGAGCTTTTGTGGTTATTTTGCAAAATTCAGAATAATAGTTTGGCCAAATCACTAAATTTACTTAAAATATACTGTAATCCTTTTCAGCTCAAACGTTAACTACTGGACCAAGGAAAACATACACGACAGAATATTTTGCTGGCTCTCTTCCTGGAATACCATTTTCTCTTTCTTCTCTTGATGATGTTTATGATCTACATTCTGCCCATATGAGACTGATGTATTCTATACCTTGATACATAACATATTGGACATATTTATAATTTTTTAAAACTCTGCATATAAATAAGTACAAAAAATTAAAATAGCTAAAGCAAAATGTTATTGGAGAAGAAATCAGTGTTTCAATTTCTGCATGAAATTGTACCTATTGCTAATTAGAGTACTGCTAAGCAAAATCTAGGAAAACACCATTTTACTTGTAGTGTTATATGTTTTCTGAAAACATGTCATTCTTTTCATTATATTCTTTGTAGTAAGAACAACAGTTCCATACCAGAAAGTCTTAATGGTTTTGAATTATGCTTTTTTTAAAAGATGAGTTTGAAATGTGCATTAAAATAAGAACAGAATTGTCGCAGAACATTCCCTTTCAATTATGGCATAAAGAGTGAGTCTGATTCTAATCTCATAGCCCTTAATTGTTGGGTTTTTTTTTTGTTTTTTTTTTTTTTTGTGGATAAAAGATAATTGGAATTTACACCATCTAAAATGATGTATACAGGAAATGAAATTGCAAAAGATAGCAGCCAACTTCACTCAGAAACCCTAGATAAAGGAGGTGAATGTTTACATAGTTCTAACTACACTAGAAACATTGTCCTCTTCCCGACCGTTGAATGTCATTTGAGAGATAAAACAGCTATGCAAGCTAGGCTAGTCAAACATGAAGAAGATGCTGAACACAGTCTGTGGGAAAAAAAACCGACACCACGCAGAGACCACCAATAAAACCAAACAAATACAGTACACACACCCCACCTTGAACTTAAAAAAAAAAAAATTTACTAAATACATGTCTTTTTGTTATTTCCATTGCACCAATAACTATAGAAAGTACAATATCTGATGTGCATATTTTCTAGATTGTTTTTTTTTTACTTCATAGGAAAAACCTTACTCTTCGTTGTGAATGCTAATAGCAGATAAGCAAAGCTGCAACGGATTTCTCTTAGGGAAAAGAAACGTAAAACGCAATAGGTTATGGAAAGCCTTAAAATAAGTAAGCTAACCCTAACCTGTCCAATCTATCAACTACAGAGTATACTCATTTATACTATCATGGTAATTAAACCCACATATATAAGGGGTTTGATGTTCTTTTGCAATGATTTGAGAGACTTCACTGATATAATGAATTTAAAGGCTACTCTTGCTGCTAGCAAAATTGAGTAATAATTCTGTGCATTGTGTGAAATGATCTTTGATGCTGTCTCCCATGCTGCTTCTTCCTGAAAGCAGTCCTGTAATAATGTGTGTTTCCTTCAAAGTCTACCAAAAGTTGCTCACTTTTCAAACTTTGAGTTCTCTGAATTTTGTGAATGAAATGAAACTATAGTGGACAGAGAATAGTATTGCTTTTAAGGTGTCTTTTCAATTGGAATATCCAGCGCTTGTCAACTTCTCAGGCAGCAAAAAAGTGTTGCAAGATCTATTTTCTCTTTCATGTGCACCAGACAGCTTTTGCTGTCTTTGCTGTCATCTCTCTGGTTGTTGCAGTTTGAGAATGTAGAGGTTTCTGGTTAATTTCATTGATTTTTTTTTATCACTGTGTGCAGTGAATGAAGCACTTTTAAAGAATATTGGAGTTGCTGAAAGACTGTTTTGCACCCATGTGAAAACAAAAGCCATACTCCAATGGTGTGAATCCAATGCAACTTCCAAAAAGATATTTCTAATTTCAGCTCTGATAACTCCCTCTGAGAGATGATTAGAAGGAAATGACTGAGTGCACTAGATTGTTTTTATTTTTTAAGGTGACCTTTAATGCATGTCATGTTAATCCATTTTGAACTAAGAAAGAGGCCACCTTACAGAAAAATAAGTTAGCATTAAAAGCATTAAAAATGTCACCTCATAAAATGTCAGGAGCCTTCCTTCCAGGAAGTGGATCCCTAAAACTGATGTAAGAAAACTGGAGAATTACCAAGTAAAGCTCCTAAGCAAGAGGCACAATAATAAGACAATAATCAAACAGAATAATTAAAAAAAAAAAAAAAAGAAAACCAAAATTGTCTATAAAAGAGCAAATGATCTGAACAGAAAAAAAATTTCTGCTCAGAAATTTGGGTCTTCACTAAAAGAAGCACTAAATTAAGACCTTCTTCACTAAGAAAATACATGAACTTCTGGAAAAATACTATTATTGTATTGTTAGAAATACCTATGGTTTTATTCCTTAACAGTGCGGAGCCTACACTATAAACCAGGAGAAATTATATTGTCAGGAAAACATAGCAAATCATTAACAGGACAGTAACTTCACCTTGTAAAGGGCACTTCAGCAGTTTTTGGTACTGCTTGAACTCCAGATAAGGCTGCTGCAGGAACTGTTGTAAGGTTTATGCTTAGTACTATTTCTGTTACTAGGAGATGATGGTAGTCAAAGCAATTCTGCTGCCTAGCCAGCCAGAAGAACATTTTCTATCCCCTCAGCCATATATTTTATATATCATCTGATGAAGAGGTTTTAAACTTGTCTTGCACTTTTAGCTTTATATGTATGGCTATGAATTGTAGCTTCTGAAAGTATGGAATCATAATGCCATGCTGTGGGCTTAGCCCAGTTACTTTTGTTGATAATTGTATTTTTTTCCCCCACTCGGGTTCTATCTGTAATTTTTTTTTTTCCCTTTCAGATTTAGCTTTCAAACTTGTTAAAAAGAGTAATTACCACTCATTTTACTTTTCTATTTAAAGGCATCTGGACTAGTTGTACCTTACATTAACAATCAATTTATGGTGAAGTAACCCAAACAATAGTGTTAGTATGTAAACTAAGAAAGAAATTTAGATGAAAAGCAATCCAAGTTGTTGATAACATAGCATGAAATTCCTCTTAATTTTTCAGTTTTGAATATTGGTCACCTTAACTGCTAATAATGTACACTATTGTTGTATATCAGTGAATGCATTTTTTTTACAGACAGTTGTTAAATTAATGTTTGTGGGAATACCTGCATGTATGAAGAAAAAAAGCATTTTTTGTGTAAACCCAGCAGGCTTGCATAGATAAATGCTTCATTGATATCAGCATAAGCTTTTAAATTTTTGGAGAAAATGCAGAATACTGAATTTTGTAGTGCATATTTCATGCCAGCTTTCCTGTAGGGGTTTCTAGAATTCAGGTCTCAAGAGACACATTTGGATGAAATCATGATTCATTTCAAGTCTCATGAAAAACTTTCCTTAAATTAATTGAGGACAGATTTTCAGGTTTTCAAGCAAAGAGCAAAAATCATAAAATCCTGAGCTGATTAAGCAATTTGTGAGAACTGGATCCTTAACACGGTTGCTTTTATCATTAATGAAAGTTCAAGTTTCTTGTATTGAATAAAGATTAGACTAGGTTATTTGTTAGGAGAAAAAAAAAGAAATAAAAAAGACTGGAAGATGTTTAGTTAATTATAAATATGGTAAATGTAGTGACTACTGCAGTGTTTCAATTTAGAGTAAGAATTTTGGTTAAATCTAGATGGAGAAAAGTGATTATACTTTTTTAGTCATCATTGCTTCAGGTGAGATATTAGAAAGTCGTATCTGCTGTAATATAGACTTCTGCTTTCTGCAGAGTCTTATGTGATACTATTGACATATTTGTGAAGATAGTTTTGTATTCACAATAATGATAGAATTATTTAAAGTTTTATTTAAATTGTGGCTGATATCAAAGCATCTGCTCTGCAAGATAATAACTATTGTCAGTTTCTATTGCACTGAGCCTATACATGCAGTAACTGTTTCAGTAATTATCAAAAAGGGCTAAAGTGAATCTTCAGTTGCTAAATATGTCAGTGAACCAAGGAAAAAAGAATGGAAAAAGAAGCTACGGAGATGGCCAATTTTGTGGGGTGTTGCTGTCTCCTAAAAGAAATAGAAAATGATCCCAAAATTCAAAAGCTGTCCCCTAAATTCTTAAATGTGGGGGTTTTTTTTCTGTTTGCTTGTCATTGGTTTAGCTTTGTTTTTCCCTCTACTAGTTCAATGAGATGTAGAATCAAAACATCCAATCTTCTCAAATGAACCAGCAAAGGTTTTACAAGAGTTTTCAGATACTGTGAACCTAATATAAGCTAGGACTAATGGTTCAGAAGTTAGCTTCCAGCTTAAGTAACACTCTCCTCCAATGCAGCATTTCTAGAATTAACATTATTAGTAAAATTAGAAAAAAATACAACTAATCAGAGCTGAGCATTTACTGGTATAATTGTTCTAATGTCGAGTATTTCAGTTATTTCAGTTTCCCTAAAAAATTCACTGAAACAGTTTGAATGTCAAATATGCTACAAACTTTCTGCCTTTTGTGTAACACCAGAAATCTGTCTTAAGGTAGAATCTCAGTTCCCCTGATGCAGGTCACAGCACCTTTCTGAAAAGAATCCATCTCTGAACTTGCAGTCTTTTTCAGAGATGGACTGGTTTTTACACAGCTGATGTTGTTATTGCACACTCCCATTCTAGTAATCTATAATAACCATCTCTGCACTTTCAAAACCCTACTACACAAAACCAAAGCATTTTTACAGTCCAGAGGAGTATACTTACGTCTTTGAAGTTGATCTAAGTATTTAATGGAAACTTAAAATTATGCTATCAGGAAAATAATGACTTCAGAGGAACTGCTTCCAGTTCCACTGCTTTAATACGAAAAAGGAACCAGCTTAAGTATTTTTGACCAATATATTCAGAAACAGTATAGTAAATTCTTACATTATAATGGTTTTCTATGGCTCTTTAAAGATTTTATAATTTCACATGGCCTACGATTTAAGGGAATCCAATAGGATAGCTGATTCTATTTTCAAAAAATATGTAACTTATACAAACACGAAAGCTTGAGACTGTTTTTTACACATCTTTCTCTAAATGAACAGTGTGACACATATTTGATAAGTACTTGCACCAAGCAGTTTGGCTTCCTTTCATGCAAGATGAGTAAGCAGTGAAAAGCACTTGTTGTTTTGAGCTATGTAATAATTATTTTTCCCATCTTATTTTTTTTCTAAAGTAGAATTAATTGTAACTGGAAAAATAAAATTATATTTTCACTATCCTATCAAACTTTGAGTATTTTGCCCATAGGGAAAGGCTGCAGCTGTACACACAACAAATTGCTTTTGTTTTGTTCTGCCTGTTGGAATGCACTGCTACAGTGGTATAAACAGCTAGAAATGCTTGTTACCTGTCACAATCTAAATATTTGGGATAGAGTACCATAATGTAGTCTTGGTACCCATTCTTTCAGATACTGAAGACTGAAATTGTCACTGCAGATTTAACCTCAATAGTTACTGAGTTCCAGCTACACCTAATTTCTGATATACTTCGACACCAAAATGTGTTTTTGTTGCCTAGATCAAGGATGCATCTAAACCTACACACACAGAGAAAGCAGTCAAAGCCATTAAAATGGTTTTCAGAAGATTTTTCTGCAATGCATGGCAATAACAAGCTTTGTGCCACCAGGTTCCTGCAGGGGAAGGCAATAAAAGGAAAGGGAAATTATCCTTGCCCTTTTCCAGTTTTCTTCTATCACTCTGTCTCAGGGTCTCCCAGCACAGTAGCAGTTTCTGCAGAGTGAGAACAGCATAATGGGAAATATGAGGTGTTTCTGCTTCTTCTTGCTCACAAAGGAAGGAGTACAGCAGATATGTTACTAATCTGCTGAAGCCTTGAGTTTCTGGGTAATCTTTTCTTTATCGTCTGAACAGCAAAACTTAGAGGTATCTCTACTTCTTATTCAAAGTAAACAACACAGATTAATGTAAGTATTATTTGAATCCTAGAAATATAGTCATTCAGAAAAGATGATTGCTATATCTGAGATACTTTTAACTAAATGTGATGTTATTTTTTCATCTTTGTTGTCTTTTCACATAGTAGTGTACACAGAAATTTTTTTGTTGCTGTGCACATCATATTGTGACAATAATTCTTGTATGCATGTTTGCTCCAAGAGCTATATTACACCCCAAACATGGAAGTGACAGCATGGTTGTTAACACTCATACTTGTTTCTGTTCTCAGAAGTGTGTGATGGTTTGAGAGTTACCCACCCCCACACACATTTGAATTCACCCAGACTAGGCTCAGCCAGCTGGAAGTTAAGGAATGAAGCTTTATATTTACATCTTAGCACAATATATAAGCAGATAGTTACAATATCTTATAAGTATTTACAGCTATAATCATTAAAAAGGTAATACAGATCTCCCAGAGATCAGAGTCCCCAAGAGGGGTTCCCAACCACCCTTCCACCTCTTCCCCACCCGCCAGTCTTATCCCAGAATCTGCCTTATGTGCCAGGGAAACAGGGAAGATTGGCCATGGAGGTTAGAAGCAGAAACTGACTAGTTGGGTTACACAGATCCAGCTAGAAGCCAAGGAGAGGGAGTGACCAACAGCCAGAGTGACTCTGTCTTATATATGTTTATGTTCGTCTTTATACATCTCAGCAGTGAAGTAGATATCACCATTGTTTTTCTTTTCACAGACTATAATCTAATTTCTCATGTTAAAATATTCCAATCAACTTCAAACCAGCACAAAGTGAAACAAAGCTAAATTCCTGACATCATCTTATTTTGTTGTTTGACCATAAAACAAACAAACAAAATGGCAACTAACTATCTCAACACAAGCTGAAAATACTGTTTTCTGAGTGTAGAGGATGCAATTTGTAGGAGATTATTTAAGATTTATTTTGTTTTCAGACAGCAAAGGAATGAGCATGAGCCGTGGAATAGTGTTCAGAGATGTAATTATATGGTCTACAGCATGACACTACAGGAGAAGAAAGAATTCTCACATTAGTTTAGAACTTTATAGAAACTCACTAATTTACATTAAAAAAAAACAGGGCTGCTTTCATAACAGCTTAGAAAGACCATACAGTAATAAACTGTATTAGAAGACCAGGCTAGGGCAACAGTCAAAGGTGTCTGAAGAGTCTGATTGCTTATGGAAACTCTGCACCTATCATTAATCCTGTCACTATCTCAGATGATGTGAAATTCTAAAAGCCAGTCATAGTAATGTTGTTAGAGATATCAACAGCCTTGTAATAACAAAAAGTATTGTTTACATAATTGTTTAGTCATATTTTAGGAAATGCCATTTATTATTAATACCTTTAAAACATCCTCATATTTAAGCATCGCAATGGGGTTTGAATAATATTCAGATACTAAACAGATTTCTTTTTAACCATAAATATTTCTTGTGACTGCCATGATTTTATTTCAGTACCTTGCCTGTACTAGCTTGCTTGATAGTAGACCTATATATATTTACAAGGTTTGTTGCTAGTAAGCAGTTGTCAATCAATAAACATAAGAGAAAGTATTAAAACCCACATGTTTTTCAGGAAATTCTGATTTTAAATTTTGTTGCTGAAAAGATAAAATGCATAAAGTGAAGATTAACTAGTTGAAAATTATTTGGTCATTTATTAGAAATGAACATCTTTATTTAGATTTATATATCAGAAGATTTGCAATTCATAGCTTCAGGAAAAAGAAAAAAATCACACTGTTTTCAGAACATTTTGGTTTTACTGATCAGATATTGTTAGCCTTATTTGCAGGTAGTATTCCATTTGATTTATTAAATGATTCTACAAATGTTTTAAAGTACAATAAAACTATAGAGCTTAACACTGAGGTGACCTTCATCTGAAATGTGCATATAAAATTGCTCAGTTCATATAAGTACAGGCACTGGTTTTGTATTATTTTTTTGGAAATACAAAGATTAAAATTATTGCTGTCTGTTAGATTGCAAAAAAAAAGGATTATTTAGTTGGCTTTAGAGAAATTATGGTGTAATAGGGAATAATTTGATGAAGCCTGTGTTTTCCTTCTTTGGAAAGTGTTCATTGATTGAGCTTAGAAATAGTAACTTATAGTACCTTTTATTTCAAACAAGCCTTGCAATGAGGGGAAATGCTAAACACTTTTTGAAACACTCTTATTCTTGATGGAATCTGTGGGGGTAGTCAGTGAAATAAAACATTTTTTCTCACTTAAATTTTATTTTAAAATCTACTCTCTACAGTAGAAAGTAGAGCATTGACTAATAAAATCAAGCAACAATAAACTGTAAAGAAAAAGGTAGAAATGGCAAAATACTTGTGTACTAGAAGTATTTTCTCTGTGGACCTAGACACTGAAGTAATTACAGGGAAGGTAAATTCTGTTAAGCAAAGAATCATCTTGTGCACTCCGGTGCTGCAGAAACATGAATATTTTATAGTTTTGGCATGCCCATAATCCAAGTCTCTCAGTCTCTCCTTGTAATGTTGTTATCTATATGCTCATCTTTTGCTTTTAATTCCTTCTCTTTGGGTTGTTGCATAATGGCAACAAATAGATAACAAATAATGTAAAAATAGGTTCATTATATTTTGTTTCCATTTTGCATATTTAGGGCCTTCTTGTGTCTGGCTCTTTGCCAGCAGTAAATTTGCTGCTCCTGTTTAATTATCTTTTTTCATATTTTTATGAAACTAATTAAGGATTTTGTATATTCACTACAGTATATACTTCACTTTTCAGAACTACTGTCTGAATTAGAGCATTGTATATCATCACTTACAGGTAATTTGTAGGTGCAGACTCAGTGTGATGTATTTTAAGCATTCTTGTTATTATGAAACAAGATTGAGGGAGTAATACTGTTAGTAATGTCTTTTATTGTCATTTGTTTTACCTGGGAATGAACTTTGCTAGCTCAAAGAAGAGTTTGCATTCTAGAAAAGCAATATCTATAAGGACAAGCTAATAAGAGTATTCTACTTGTAGTATCTGGCCTAGTATCTCCAAATTATACTTCCCCTTCACAGACAGCTTGGGTATGTCAAGACTTGTGTCAACAGTGCCAGCATAGTCTTAGATGTCATGTAACATTGACTATGTTCTAATAGCCAATACATAAAATACTATATTAGAGGGTGTGTCTTACATCTACCTGTTGAGATTATTAATTTTTATTAGTATTAATAATCGTGGGTTTTCTGGAAATATTTCCCTGGGTTCGTTTGGATGTTCAGTCAGCAAAAATAACTACACAAAATCGCTTAAAACATCTAATTAAACAATTTAAACAGTCAGAACTTAGGAAACAGAGAGCCTAATAACAAAAAGCAATCCTAACCGCACCTGAAAATACGCACGAAGAATGCAATGGATAAAGAGCTTGTCCCGAGGAAAGAAAAAAGAAGGGGTTTGTCCTGAGGAAAGAGGAAAAGAAGGGGTTTTGCCTTTGCTGCTGTTGCAAAACACTGTGATGCTGCTGCTGCTGCATGCTGCAAAACATGTGACTGCTGCTGAATAATGCTGCAGAGATGTCTGTTCCTTGTGGAGGTGGTGGGAGAGAGAGAGAACTAACGGCTGATTGCCTTCCCTTAAATACCCCGTTAGGAAGCCTGGAACTGACCAATAGGCACTTAGCGTCCATTGTCTGGCCAATGGATTCAAAAGTCCTGCACCCAGGGGCGGATTCCTAACACCTTGAGAGACAGCACAGGTCACCTGACTTGTGCGTGTGACCTGTCCATGTGGCCCGAGACTTCCTGGTTTCTAAACCACGCGGTCTGTCCCTGCTACCCACCCCAGACCTTACAATAGGAGGGGAGGGAACCCCAAGAATTGAACGAACTCTGGGCAGAATTTATGCCCTACCAGGACACTACCTCATACAGAAAACTGTAGAAAGTTGACAGAGATTTACCACCTACACAGAGGACAGTAGGAAGCAGCCTACACCCAGTTGTGCTCATGTTGTAGCCCACAAATGCTTTTGAAAGGTAGATGCTGGTCTACTTTCTTTCAGAAAATTGGAATAAAACAGGGATAAGAGGGAGAAAGAAGCTGAAGGAGGAGAGCATGTCTTTCTTTTAAAAATGAGTGAATTTTAGCCGCTTTTAAGTTGTAAACATAGAGTTTATAATACATACTGAAATAGTACAAGGCAGAGGACTTGTGTGATGCAGTTCACACACAGGTTTCTTAGGCCAAAGTAGAAGGAATACTAAGATTATTTGGGATGAAATAAAAGAGTGCAATAACTAGTATGATTAATTATCCTGGTGGTGAGAGAGAGGATGTCAGATGAACATGTATTGCAGCTGTATTCATTTAAAGAGAAGGAGAAATACGGAGAACTTTAAAGTGGAAAATATTCTGTGCACAAACTCATTGGAAGAAGTCTAATGAAAATAATTGATGAAGTGTGTTTAAATTATGGCACACATTGAAGAACTTTGGGGAAGCAGTCTCTAATTTTGAATGACTATTTCATCTTCAATTTGAAATTAAAATAAAATATTTTAAAATACAAGAAGTACAGCAGGCTGCACCAGACCAGAAAATAACAACTTTCAGTTTGGGTATTACAAACATATTAGTATATAACTTACATGGATTTGTTTAAAAAAAAAAAAAAAAGTGTAAAAATTGGTGTAAAAAAACCCAACAGAGTATTAAGACATTACAGAATCACAGAATGTCAGGGACCTCAAAAGATCATCTAGCCCAACCTCTCTGCCAGAGCAGATTCACCTATACCAGATTGTACAGTAACGCATCCAGGCAGGTTTTGAATATCTCCAGAGAGGGAGACTCCACACCCCCACCTGGGCAGCCTGTTCCAGTGTTCTGTCACCCTCATAGTGAAAAAATACCTCCTCATCTTTACATGGATCTTCCTATGCTTCAGCTTCCACATATTGTTTCTTCTCCTGTTGCTCGGCATCACTGAGCAAAGCCTGGATTCATCCTCCTGGCACTCACCCTTTACACACACAAACATTGATGAGGTCACCTCTCAGTCTCCTCTTCTCCAAAGTAAAGAGCCCCAGCTCCCTCAGTCTTTCCTTGTAATAGAGATGTTCCATTTCCTTAATGATCTTTGTGGCTGTGTGCTGGAATCTCTCAAGCAGTTCCATGTCTCTCTTGAACTCCGCGCCCCAGAACGGAACACAGTATTCCAGATATGGCCTCACCAGGGCAAAGTAAAGGAGCAGGAGAACCTCTCTCAACCTACTAGCCACACCCCTTCTAATACACCCCAGAATGGCATTGGCCCCTCCTGTACATTGCTGGCTCATGGTCAACCTCCCATTGAAACAGTTAAGCTTCTGATTTTGAATTTGGAATCAGTAGAATTTGGAACAGAATTAGAAACAAGTATCTGTTTTGAAAAGCAATGACACTTAATATAGAATCTCTAGTTGCTCATGGCAGTACATAAATATACTTCAAGTATAATTGAGACCTATGGAGGCAGTGGGTGAGATTTGCACTTAATTCTCTTAGGAGGATAGTATGATACCATGCAAATCAGTGGGCATTCACAGATGAGTAAGTACCCTGGGTAAATTAAAATACATTAGGGATCAATACAATTTATATTTTTATTTGTCTATATGACTATATTTCTAATTATATTTTACTTCTCTCTGAACTAGACAACCACATGATTCTTTCTTAAACAATTTCAGAGAACTCAGCTTTACAGTATATGGCATAAATATAGTACACAAGGCTGGTTGAAGCATCCATTATTTTGTAACAATTTTGCTAAAATAGTAGGAAACATTTGATTCTGATAATAGGAATAATAAAAGAAATAAACTAGATGAGGTGCAGACATTTCTTCTTAATTAAATACTGCTGTCATAGTGATCTTCCAGTCATGTTTCTACAGTAGTTCTACTGTTTCTGCATTTGCTTTCAGATTCTACCTCTCCTGTTAGATTTCTTGCTTTGTAAGTATCTGCAAAGACTTTCAAATATTAAGGAGTATTTGATATTAATTCTGTTTTCTGGAGCAGAGACATGGACCATAGGCCACCATAACCCTTTCAGGTAAAGCAGTCTGAATTCTGTAGTCCCTCAGAGCTATCATCCTTGCTTTCTCAACACCTAACAGCATATCATAAAATCCCATCAGTTTTGGTGTAAAGAAATTAGTAAAAGTAGAGCCAGAAAATAAATTTCCTTCTTGCTCAATCTGAACAAATGATCTGCATATTGTTCCATTTCTGCAGGAGTTGCTTTAATGTATTTTCCATCTGACCTTAACAACAGTTGCTTAGGATGTGTGGGCAGATCATTGTTGACTAGATTATACCATCAGTGTTCAACAAGAGCATGTTGCAGAGAGGCTACTGCCAGGTAGTACTTTGCTATTTCTTTTAATTATGTGACTACTTTTGAGTAACAGCATCCCTGTAGTGTCTGTTCCCAAAGCCCACAAATGCAAAACAAAACAAAACAAAACAAAACAAACAAACAAAAAAAAACCCATAAAGAAAACCTAAACTGCAATAATACTGGAAATTGGATAGACAATTCAGGGAAAAACAAATTGAAAAGGTAAATGCCTTCATACTTTCATGCTGATGTATTTTAAAATTATTGTTAAGGACGAAGAGCTTTAACAGAAAAAACAACATTGCAACATGGAACTCTAAGTGTTTGTATCAGTGTTCTTTCAACAAGTCAATCTTTCAGCAATGTGTTTATTTTTTTTTCTATATGCCTATTTTAGACACATCCAAAACAGAAGTTTATTACTTATTACAACAGCTCTTGATATTTGGCAGTTGCCTGAGGATTTCTGAATCCTTAGTAAAATATCTCTAGAAGGTTAAAGCCAGTTAGGGAAGCAAGGGCACTTCTGAACAAAAATGCAAATGTCTTATCATTTTTAATTACAGCTAACAGAGATTTAGTTTCTTTTACCTTCAATGGTAAATGCAACTTTAATTAAGCAGAGCAGTAAATTAGCTTCTGGCATTTTGCATCCTAGACAGCTGTAATTCTCAGAGCCACAACAATGACAGTTAGGAAAGAAAATGCATGAGTAATGTGCTAAACTGAAGGGGCATCAAAAGTTCCCTCAGTCCAAATATTTTTGTCCCAAAAAAATATTTCATCAGGCTAATGCCAAACAGTCTTTAAAAGAAATATACTTTCCTCTACTGAAAAGAACTGGCTGAGTTTTTTACTATTCTCAGTGTGTTTGCTGTATTTCCTATGCACTCCATCATAGTTAACGTCAAAGATTTTGCATTATTTATGGAATCTTAGAAACTTATTTTCTCCTGCATTAAAGACTATAAAGTGCTGTACATTCTCAAAGGGAATTATTGTAAAAGTAGTTAAATTATGTTAATTTAAAAAAAATTATCTTTAGGGGAAAAATATATTCTTATGTTCACATAAACTGATAAATATGTTATACTCCAAGTTTGTTCATACTCTTTTAGAGAGGAATTTTGCTTTGAGTTGGTGGGACTCTGTTTTGTAAAATGGTTTTGCATTAATTTTTTTTGTCTCCATTTGATCTTGGAAAGTCAGAGACACCATTTCAGACTTGTCTTTAATGGTAAAAGCAGTAATGATTATGGTAATGTGAATTTATTTCAGTACACAGGTGGCAGAGAAGATGGCAAAAAGTGGGATGGTTGCTTGGATATCTTTGATAATTGCCAGATTATCAGCTCAATTATTGGGTCATGTTCAAAAAACCATTTTCTTCTGGCTTTCAAAATCACACATTGTTGCTTTCTGGTGGTTTGTCTTTCTGGTTCCATAAATTGATTTGTGCAATCTGTCCCTATGACCTCAGGAATAATTCTTTTTTGTTTTGTGAGGAATCCAAGCACTGATGCTGAGACTGAGAAGTTTACAAGAGCATAGAACTGATAATTTTCTCTGTAAATAAACATAAGATGCAGATAACATTGTGGGGGTTTTATAGTTTTGTTTTGTGCAGGGTTTGCTTTGTTTTGTTTGGTTGTTGTGTTGTTTTTTCTTTTTAATCTGAGCTGCACACATGACTATGCAGTAAGAGGAAAATGAAACTTGTCAGCTGCTTGTGGATTAAAAGGAAAGAAGGTTTTGAGGGATTGTGTTTGTTTTGTTTTGTGTACATGTGGTGTGTTAGTTTGTTCTTGGGGTTTTTTTGGGGTTGTTTGTTGTTTTTGGTTTTTTTTTTTTTTTTTTTTTTTTTTTCTTTTAAGACTAGCACATTTTTATGGATGTTTAGAACTGAGTGTAAGATGAAGACTGATGTGTTCATATTGGTTCCTCTGGTAGCCCTGACTCCCTAGCATCAAAACAAAACTTGCAGAGCTTACATGTATGGGCAGGAGAAATGGTTGATGATTAAGATTACAAATTGTGTATAAACAGCTAGAAAAGAGTAAAAAAAGATGTTATAAAGGACAAAGATAGAATGGATTTCTTGAGGCACTTACCTCTGTCCTCTTTTCCACTGTCATGTTTACACATAATAAATTTATGTTTCTAAATATTTATTTCCCCCTCATCACAGTTAATAAGATGCTTTTCAATAAATTGTGATAAACCTAGGATCTACAGAAAGAAACAAAAGCATCAACCCTAATTTTTCACAAAATAAAAGCAGGAGAGATCAGACATTCAAGCAGAAGTTCACTCTCCTGCAAATATTACTTTTGAGGTAAAAAAAAAGCTAGAAAAGGCTTTTAAACGCAAGCTTTCCTTTCCACTCCACAATCTCTTGTATTCTCTCAACCGTAAAGGGCATAAATGTTCCCTACTTATTTTAAATTCCATTTAAAAAAAATTGAATATGGAAACATAGAAAGCACACTTAATTTCTACTGAGTTGATACAAGAAAACTTTGTGTCATGGTAGTCATAGGCTGCTATGTTTTGTAAATGAAATAATTCTCCTCTCTTCTTAATATTTACTTGTGCCCCTACAATATTGATAAACATAAGCTTTCCAGTTTCATTTCTGCAGTCTTCAATTAAAGAAAATGTTCTCCTGTCATCTAACTATTGCTTTATTCCTGCTATGAAAACAGTTCCAATTCAAATTCACTTTTCTGAAATAAAAAGAGTTTATGAAGCACATGCAGTATTCTGAGATATTTCCAATTTGGAAAATGACCATTGAAAACATAAGGCTCTTTGTCTTTCTTTTATCTGTAAGTTTTAGCAATATTTTTTTATTCCTTTCTTGACATTTCATGTTATACAAGAAAAGATTTGCAGGAGTATTTATTTCATAGCAATGTTTTGTTTCATGGTGCGTTTTTTTGGTTTTTTCCTTCTCACTAGTAATTCTAATAATAAAAAACCCCAGCTGCTGGTGACTGTGGTAAAAGATGCCATCACAATGCCACCCATATCAGAGTATATTATAGCAATAAAAATAAATATTCTATGAGTATAAATATGCTATTTGTATTGTCTATTTTTAAATAGTGCTAGTAAGTACAGATGTAAAGATAAATATCTATAAAATACAATAAATATTGCATATAAACATATCAGAGAATATGCTACTGTAATAAAATGCATATTTTAATTAAATGCTATCCAAATAAGGAAATATTTAGTGGAATGTTTATTTAAAAAAAAAAAAATCTATAAAGCTGGTATATCAAGTATTGCCTACTGATCTGATACTGTTCATAGATTTAAGTGTGCTATCTGTGGCCATCCTGCAGCTATAGAGAAAAATATCTAAGGATTATTAAACAGACTGCATGATGTTGTGCCTTGATTGAGCAAGACTGAACAGGCAAGAAGGGAACAGGAAAGGGCAAGAATTTGATCACAGCAGGTTGAATTTCTTTTATACCTATTATTTTTCTTGCTGGTTCAAGAGGTAACAGGAAAAGAAAAGCAAGTCTTAAAGTCATTGTAATGGAAGCATATGGTAACACTCCATTCACACACATCTCTGAAAGAAAAAAGCACACAAAACACAATGCAGTTACAAGTGTTAGAGAAAATGGCACAGTATATGTGGAAGATAAGATGCAAACTGCAGGCTTAGACTTGGATCATGCTTCCTTTGGGATCAGCAGTTCATTTGATAACACAAATACAAGTGGAAATAGGAGTGAGATATAAAATATTTTCAGCTATGAAGTGTTTGCTAGTTGGTGGAAGATTTCTTATTGCTACTGACAGGAATGTTATTAAATATATTGCTAACATTTTCCTTTTATTCTCATGACAAAAACGGAACTTGCTTGTTTGAGAATTTTATTTTATTATTGTTGTTTGATACCCTTGGTTCTAGATTATCCAGCTATATAAATTTACAGGAAATAATCCAATCTTTATTTTTTAGAATAGTGCACTTCTCATCTAGAGACAGAGATTGGGAGGTGAAGACCAAAAGGCTATTTCAGTTATAGTGCTATTTTGAGAAGCATAAGCAAGACTCAACTAATTCATAGCCTCTCTGTTGACCTATTGTGCTGAGGAGAGTTTTATCCAGGCAGTGGAGACCTTCTGTAAGAAGAATCAACAGAATAGTTTAAAATTAAGGAAGGGCATTCAAATAATTTGAACTGCAGTCTTTATGGTGTCACATTCCTCATGTAATTTGCTGGTGCTGTTGTGTTCCATCATCGGCTAATTGTGTTAAAAATAGTGCTAATTAGCTGAAGGCAATGGAAACACAGCATGTCACTAACTATTGAAACATAGCCTGACAATTTAGAAATACTTACTAAATCACCACACTTTGTAAAATCAAATCAGCACAGACCATAATTCCGTGTCCTGAGTAACCAGTTATGATAGAATATTGTGGTGGTTTTAGCGGTTACCTGCCCCNCAGTGAAAAGATAATACAGAAACACCACACCCCTCCCAGAAACCAAAATCCCTAAGAGGGGTTTTCCAGCCACCTCTACCACCTTTCCCCCTTCCCCAATCTTATCTCACCATCTGTTGATGCAGCAGATAGACGGAGGTAGATTGGCCAGAGGGCTAGCAGTAGAAAAGAGGTTAGTGCANCACTTTTGAAATAACCCAGGCTAGGACTCAGCTGGCTGGAAGTTGCTAAATGAGGCTTTATATGTACAGCAATGCACAGTATTCAAGCAAATATTTACAATATATAACAGATATTTACAGATATATATACAGTGAAAAGATAATACAGAAACACCACACCCCTCCCAGAAACCAAAATCCCTAAGAGGGGTTTTCCAGCCACCTCTACCACCTTTCCCCCTTCCCCAATCTTATCTCACCATCTGTTGATGCAGCAGATAGACGGAGGTAGATTGGCCAGAGGGCTAGCAGTAGAAAAGAGGTTAGTGCAATTATTGAGAATTAGCTACAAAGGCAGAGACAAAGAAACCATGCAAGGGAAGCAGCTGCAGTCCCAGAGTGGTCTGAAACCATCTGACTTATCTATATTTGGGTTACAACTCTTAAAACATTTTTTTTTTCTTTCTTGGTAAAGCTGCGAGTGAAGTGACACCATGTATTTTAATTTCTCAGCCAATAGTCTAATTTCTCACTGAAATTCTCCAATTAGTTCAAACCAACACAAACACAATAAAATAAAATCTTTCAACAGATGCAGTTATTATGAGGAAAACTGACTTGATGGAGCCAATTTATCCAGTGAAACTTTTACTCCTTCTAGAGGCAACTGATTCTTATGCAGACTGCAGCCCTTTACGAGGATGATTAGGAAACTGGAGCACATGCCTTATGAGGAGGGGATTTTTGGTCTGGAGAAGAGAAGACTGAGAGGGGATTTAATAAATGTTTATAAACAGCTGAGGGCTGGGTGTACAGGAGGGGTGTACAGGAGAGTTGTACAGGCTCTTCTCACTTGTGCCTTCTGATAAGACAAGGAGCAATGGATATAAACTGCAGCATAGGAACTTCCACCTCAACACAAGGGGGAACTTCTTTACTGTAAGGGTCACAGAGCACTGGAACAGGCTGCCCAGGGAGGTTGTGGAATCTCCTTCTCTGAAGACTTTCAAGGCCCATCTGGATGAGGTGCTGTGTGACCTGAGCTAGATTGTATGGTCCTGATGTGGCAAGGGGGTTGGACTAGATTATCTCTATGGGTCTCTTCCAACCCTGACATCCTATGATCCTGTTAAATGGTTTCTTTTTTTTCTGTGGACTATGCCTGCTGAAACCCAAATTATGCATAGCAGAATGTGTTCTGTTCTTCTCTTGTAAATATCAAAATACTTGGGTTTCTTACATCATACTTTCTGTTTATTTATTTATTTCCCCCCATAGTTTGATAAAGAACTCTTCTTCACTATTTCTAATTATCGGAATTCTGGCTATGCTCCATTCATCATTTGTTTCACCTATTTGTTCTGCTGTTTTTGGTGGTTCTTTTTCCTCATGTATATCATTAAAAAAGTAATTTTGTTAAATGGATTCATTAACAATTGTAGTCATATTGCTATAACTTTAATTTCTTCAGGGTTGAATGTATAGCCACTATATTAGATTTTAATTTGCAGACTGGAAACCCAGAGAGCACAAGAAATGGTTTGGGGATTTTTTGTTTAAAAATGGGCTCCAAATGTTTTTGAACACAACAGTAATACTAGGGAAAAGATTAATATATCAAGGTAATAAATATAATTAAATTTAGGCTAAGATGGTAAAAGTATATGTAATGTCTAAGGATGAAGTCTTGCAATCTCTTGAAATTGATTTTGTCAAGAGCACAAGAAAACCACGTGTTATACACATTCATTAACAGCAAGATGGAGCAAAAGTGTCTGATGTGCAATACTGGTTTTGTGTCCTCTGACACAGTCAGTGATACCTAGCACTCTCCCTTTTCAACAATAGGAAGATGTAGATTAGGTCACATTTGCAGTAGGAGACCTAGGGCAGCACAGTAAATTCACCTTTCCTGTGCTCCTGGAATCTTCAGGCCAACAAGGTCATCAGTTCTATGATTCTGAGGTAAGTTTGTCTGGCCCTCTCCATTTCACCCTTATTTCATATATCTGACCAGCTTTTTTGGGAAATATTTTCATAAGAACTAGTAAAGATTTGTAGTCTTGTACAGACAGTGGCATGGGAGCAAAGGACAGCTTCCAGCTGTCATGTTCCTTCTCAGTGATCAGCTAAATAGGTCCTGGAGGAGTGAGGTGTAAAGTAACAGTAATGCCATGCTGCTGGGCATCAGCAGTCACTACGGGCAGTTCTCCCCTTGTATGTGAATTCCAGACACTGTCACTGCCTGGGTGCACCCAGTATTCTGTTTTACAAGTCAGCTCAGAAAATGTTAGAATTTAATTAAACAAGTGTCTGGTTAATTAGAACAACTGGAGAGGCTGATAGGCATAAAACCCTCCAGCTAAAAAAATAGTTTAGTTGTGAGAATTAACAAGGTATGTGTTGGGTTATAATAATGTATTAAGAACAGTAACGACCATCTTCACTATGTGTATACCTTTCTGAAACTTGAAGCTCCTGACTCTCTTCACCGGATTTATGTAATTTTGATTACCTTTGTTTTGTCCATGGTAGTTATCCTAAATAGTGATTTCTCTGAGTGGTTGTCTTAGAAGCTTTGATAAGGTACAAGCCACTGTGAAATGTACATGCTATTTAATGGTTTTGTATAAGTGTCCACTCATTCAATGATGACTGAAATTAATTTCTATTACTTTTGTAGGCGTTACATTTCTGTAAATATTCCTGGAAATCTACAAATTACATAATTTCTCAGCATAAGAAAAAACACCTTTGTGTTCTCTTTCTGTATTTTTCACCCATTTGGGCTTTCAAAAGTATGTGTTTTTCTTCCTAAGGTTCAACTGAAGAGAAGACGTGGTTAGTGTGAGGTATTTTTGTCACACTTCCACTTTGACAGCACTGATTTACTGATTAATGGGCCATCATCATGGCTTTGTATAAAGCAATTGCACTCAGCTCTTGCTGAATTACCAAAGGAGCTGTAAAACAGACTGCTGCACACTGTACAAGCTTCCACCACTCAAAACTCTGCATGAGCCACTGAATCATATTAGGGCAGCATCTTCTGGCTCCAATGACTTTGTGAGGCAGATGACCTATTGCTCCCAATAAAGACAATTTGGTAGCTTGGGACTGCACAAATCAGGAGTCTCAACTGGACTGGTCTGTGACACACTAAAATACTGTGCCCACACTTTTTCCAGCTTTGATTTCTGCTGTGGGAGCCCTACTGTGAAAACTTAGGATTCACATAACCCTTACATCATTTTTTTGCTACTTCCTCTGAAACTCAAATTGGATCTCAAGTAGTGCCTGATTAATCAATTGACTTGCATGAGTTGTCTGCATGCCTATTGTATGAGAGAGAGAATTGCTAGTGCCTTGAGGGTGGAGGAATCCAATTCTACTTGCTACTGAATTACTCTTTACAGCAGTGTGGAAACAAAATGTTCTGTAGGTTTCATAACCTTTCCAAACCTTTCAATTAGACCTGTGGTGTTCATGCCATATTGGCTCTTGAGAGTATATTAATTATATGTACAAACCATTTATCCATCACCTAAGTGTCTACAGAGTACATTTGTTCTGTAGAGTTTGTTTCCAGTAGAGTGTTTTACTCTTGTTTCCCTTCATTTGCTATTTAGAGAGTTTCTGATTGTACTTGTACATTCTGCCCACCCACTCAAGTGCAGCAGCCTTGGATGTAAATATCTGCTCTGGTATTCTTGAATTTTAATTTCTGGCCTTAAATTTTAGAAGGTTGGGGAACATAAAATGATGCCTTCTGTTTTGTTTTTTTTGTTTGGTTTTTTTTTTTCTTTTTTTCAGCACTGACTATGCCCAGATGACCATTTCAATTCTTATTTGTATCCCAAAGATAATGGGATTATATTTTACAATTCATATTGGCAAATAGTGCTTATAGTACTCCATAGGTCAACTTACTCCTCGTTAAAGAAGAAAGTGTTTAAGCCTCAAATAGCTGGTAAATAGATTGCATAGAAGATAATATTTCTGTGAGGCTCTTGTTTAAGCAATTTAGAGTTAATTACACAGACATTTGTTACATATATTACATATATCAGCACTCAGTAATCTTTTTCGTATAACATACCACAAACTATAACAGAACTTAGCTGATCCAAGTAATAGGCTTGTTATAAGTATAGGTTTTCCTGTGGTCAGCTTTTGACATTGTTTTGCATGGTTAGGAGATTAAGATTTGCAGAACTCCATTGTTAGGACTACGCTTCAAGTGCTAAATAGAGACTCACTTAGTGCAATGGATGCAAGATGGTATTTTTTCAAAATTAGTATTGTTTATTAATTTTGGTATTCAAATATCTCGCTGCTCTCAACCACTAATTTTAATAATAACCGTCTCTCTGCATGGTTATGGAAAGCATTACATAAAGGATAAACTAGAACAAACAACTAGCAATAATATAACATTAACTCAACTGAACTGGAAGGAAAGGTTCCTGCAGTCAATACACTGCTTGCCCATTAAATGGACTTGGGAAGCTCCTTTCTACTTATGGCAGTAGGCAATTACTGACTCACAAATATTAGCTCCTGGCTTGCAGATTCAGACAGTACCCAAAACACTTGCAGGGAGTTCTGTTGATGTCTTGTCAGCTGATGAGGCTTGTAATGCTTCACAGGGTGCTGGGAAAAGGAGGCGGAGAATCTCTGATCTTATCCTGGCTTCTCTGGACATTCTATGTGCCCCTTCCAGGGCTCTTCGTCTTGGCAGGTGTAGGCAGGATTTCTTACAATGTGCAGTCTTGGCATGATGTCACACTGGCTATGCAGGCCTATTGTGTGGAGCATTTGGTGCCTATTCCTGGTAAACTCGAAGCAGATTATCAGGGTTTGTTACTTTCTGGCAGAGCTAGTTTATAGTTTCGCATAGCATGGCAGGATGTACTGAGGCAGAACACTGCCAGAAGCAGAGAGTGATGGCAGCAGGCAGTGGCAGCAGCAAGTACAAATACAATGACAGAGCAGGTTGTGTTACCTGCTCATCTCCTTTTATCAATACAGCCTGAAACTAATGGGCCTTTGGTCACACAGTAGCCAATCAGAATGGCAGTTAGCCAAGATCAACTTTATTAGGTGAAGCCATAGTCTTGCTTTACCCAAATTTGGGAAAAACATAGGCCTTGCATGAGGCAGGTACAAACCAAGTATGTGTACATTGTTTACCACAGGATGTAAACTGGAGCAAAACAAGTCTGGGTAAGCCAGGGTCCTTAGACTCAGTGAGTTCAGGTACTTTGTCCTCTTTTCCACAGTTGCTTCTCCTCACAACAGAAGGAGAGAGAGCAGAAAAACATGTCTGGCCAAGCCAGGATGTGTATAAGCCTATTTTGGCCTATTCAAGCTTACCACAACAGGTAGACAGTGATAGTGGTGATAGTGGTAGCAGTGATAAACAAGACTGTGTCTCTGAATTGATCTGCAGTGACCATTTGACTTTTGATTACTGACCTACAGTGATCTACATGCCTACAAGTGGCTATAGCAAAAGTACAGAAAAGAAGAGTCTCATTCTCTTTGAACATGTTTAATAGCTCTGGGCTACTCAGATGGCAATAGAGCTTTTTAACCTTTCTGTTAGCAATTTACACCCTCTGGAGAAGGCCAATGAAATGAGGTTTTGTATCAACCTATTTAAGACTATGAAAACAGATAGCCTTTCTTTTGTGTGGTAACTTTATAGTAGCCTTCCAGTATCTGAAGGGGGCCCACAGGAGGGCTGGGGAGGGACTATTCACAAGGTCTTGTAATGACAGGATGAGGAGGAATGGGTTCAAACTGGCAGAGGGGAGATTTAAACAGGATGTTAGGAGGAAGTTCTTCACAGTGAGGGGGGTGAGACACTGGAACAGGATGCCCAGGGAGGTTGTGCTGCTCCTTCCCTGGAGGTGTTCAAGGCCAGGCTGGATGAGGCCTTGAGCGACCTGATCTAGTGGGAGGTGTCCTTGCGTATGGAGAGAGGTTGGAACTGGATGATCTTTGAGGTCTCTTCCAACCTAAACCATTCTACGATTCTATGATTATTTTTTGCCTTTAAAACTTTTGAGCTTACTTACCAAAAAGTCTGTCAGCTTCAGTTCTCTTAGATTCTTTCTTGCTCCATGTTAGCCTCATGTTTAATAATTAGGTCTTTTATTTTTCATCCAGGTTTGAAAGAGAATAATTTCAGAAGAAAAAAGTCAAATGCCAAACACGCAAACTGTCAGATAATTTAATGCCATTCTCCAAAGCTTCTGGTTTTAAAAAAAGCTTTCTAGCATGCAAGATAGGGTTTTTTGTCCCAGCATGTTAGTAAGACCAACAAATACAAAGCTAATAATAACCATAAGAAACAAACAATCTCTGTCACACGGCTGCAGAATTACTTCAATAATTAAAAAAAAAAAAAAAAATTTCCTTCGTTTTCAAG
>VWZI01013575.1:20685-38426 GCA_013396835.1 Psilopogon haemacephalus | reverse complement strand
TTTTTCTAGATAATTTGAAACTTTATAATACAAATCTATCTTAAAACCTCTGATACAGTCTTTCAGACAGATCCATTTCATGTGTCTAGTTTTTGTGCTGTCACTCAGGCCCCAAGTGTGCTGAAGATTGCTGGGGAAATATCTTTAATCTGAATCCTGTCTAGGTTTGACTTAGGGTAAACATCTTATTTTTCACTGCATGGTTGTATATTATACTTTAGCACATCTTACAATGTCCCACTTGAGTTCATCTCAGAGAATATTTTCCCTAATTCTTCCCAAATCTTACACTAAATCTGGAAATTACTTGTCTATGGAGGACTTTATTTTTTGACTCCCAGTGGATCCACAGAACATTGCTAGGGTTAATTCTGACAAAGACCAATGCTCTCCTGTTAGTTGCAGAGCTCTGTTTATTTGTTGGGTCTGAAAGCAAGTGATCCATCTTATTCTGTACTTGCTCTGTGCTTAATGTGAACAAGAGCTGATAGAATACAATAGATATTTGTCATAAAACTTTCATTTCAGTTACTATATGTTAGGTAAAAAAGGGATATATACTGCATATTTTTGGTTAGGAAATAATATTTAAACAATATCTCTTCTAGTTGTAGCTCCAAAATTAAACTAATTTAGAGTGCACTTACAGAAAATGTCTTGTAGATGCAATTGTTCTGTTGCATGAAATCACATCACAGTAATTGCTTTTCTGGGTGTAAAGTACTTTATATAACTGCAGTTGTGTAATGAACTGAAGATTAGTATACTGTACATATGAGATGTACTGTAATTGTCAAGAAAAATCACTTTTCTTTCATTCAGCCTTTGCATTTTCTAAGAGAGTCATTTGCATTTATGAAGTTAATCTCAGAATGTGGAGGCTTTTGCCTTTTGGAAAATGTGAACACAACATTGAAACTAAGAAGCTAATGAAACCATGCTCTGGACTGTCCAAAATTTAAAAAAAATTAAGGTATTTTTTTAAACTGCAAGTATCACAATTCTAAGTTGAAGAGACAGAAGCAGGAGGTTGAAGAAAGATTTCACCAGTAATATTTTTCTATGTGAGATGAATGCATGACATAGTTCAAGAATCCATATTAGGGTGGCTAATTTTCTGGATGTTAGATTAGATAGAATTATTTAGCATGGTCAATTTAGTAGAAAAATCTTTTAAAATGGTATTGAGCTGTTTAGCTTACAGAATATGTATTTACTGATGAGTTAATGTTAGGGAATAAATCTGACAGTCTTCTTTCTTATCCACTTTACATTGCTTTACTCATCATTACATTGCACAAGTTGCCTGTCAATCATCAGTAAATTCCATGTGGCTGTTTCTTGCTAATTACTCTAATTTACTTTTTAAATGAGGAGCTGAGAGAACAAGAAAGACACTGGAATTAAAAAAAAACCAAAACAACAACTTTATAGGCTTTTATCACTACTGAGTAAGGGACACGTAGATTCTTATATTACTTGGAAGTCATTGATAGCACAATGGAAATGTGAATCCTTTTTGTGCTGCATATTTACTCCTTGAAGAGGTGAAGATGCATGTTGGAATAGGAACACTGATCAATGAATTGCAGCACTGGTGTATCAATCAAGTAGGTTGATACCTCAGCTGTAAAGATGCCTGAATCAGTGACTAATCATTGTGGTTTGTGAGGCAAACAATTCAATATTTATATGCAGGCTAGGTAAGCATGACTTCTCTTTGGGTTTTTGTTGTTTTTTTGTTTTTTTTTAATATATTACAAGAAATTGCATCATAAAATGCCATTAATCAGTTTAACAAAGTATACATTAAAGGAAGCTTAATGCTTGAGCTTCTCAGTATTTCAGAACAGTGACTAGTAAAGGCCACTTGCTTTGAATTTCAAGAAGTTTCAATTTTTCATGGCCAATTTATATTATTTTGTTCTTGTGCTAGGCTACCCATGATACAAAATAACATTGCTCTCTTTTTGATAGATTGTCTCTCAACATGTCCATGGAAGGTAATCACATTAAACCTTGGAACTTACTAGGTTAAAAGCCTAGTTTTTCTTACCCATAGGATCTATATCTGTTCTCTGTATCTGCAGCAGAAGTGATCTCAAGATGCATTTCAAAGCCCATTGAGATTTTGGTGGTGTCAAAACACTAACATAGTGCAAGAGCAAATAAAATCTTGTCCTCTGTTGTGCTACATGCAATGTAGTAACAGACAAATTTGAGTGTAACTAATCTGGCTGAAGTGCATAGTAAAAGGGTTAAGCTTAAAAAACTATAAATGTTGACTATTGACTTAGATTCCTGACAGTACATAGCATCCTTAGGCCTGTTGATACCTGTGTACCTAAACTGCAGACTTATAATCTTCAGGAGAGTGAAAGTTTTAGAATGGATAATTTCCCAAGTTAGTATTCTTGTGCTGGGCATACGTCATTTATGGTTGCAGAAATGTTATCAGCTGTCTAGATTCAGATTATACTTTGGATGCTGCATCAGAGTTCCAATGTGGCTGAAAAATAAGGTCTCAGCAAGGTCTGCCAATGAAGGTGTGAGACTCAGAGACAGAAATGCTATCTAACAAATAAACGCACAACATACAGCTGTAGCAAAGGGGATTGATGAAAAAAAATGTTTAGGAATGAGAGATACAGATTTGGAGAGATATCTTCGAAATAATTTTCAGCATAATATGAACAAAAAGAGCAAGCCGAGTTTATGCAAATTGTGTATTATTATATTCTGTGTAAAGTCTACATTATACCAATAAAGATTTTGTGGTCTCATCACTACAGTGAAAATGTTATCAGTGATTAGAGTGAGATCAAAGTTTTTTTCAGTTCTTCAATCTGAACTCATTTACAGCTACTGTGAGACAGCAGATGCTCTCATCCTTTTACTAGTCTCTAACTATCATCTGTGAATGCAACAAAATATTTTTTAAGAGCACTTTGAAACTCACATGCTGATTCAGAGATTATGCTAGGTGGCACTCCGGACAAATTCAGTGAATATAGTGCAGAATTGTTACCACACGTATAGAAAAACACTTAAAAATATTAGTAAAGAAATATATCTGAATACTATTTTCCATGTTTAATTTTTTAAAAGTCTAGCAGAGATTAAAATTTTCAAAATCATTTTCAAAATTAAACTCTTAAAATGTGCAATTGTAAAATTTAATATAGTAACAATACATTATAATTTTGTAAAGATTGTTATTTCAAAAAATAATTATGTTAACAGGAAAAAAGTGAGAAAACATCTTTCTAATATAATATGAAGTCTGGGAGATTGCTTTGCTTCCTTAAAATGTAAAATGAGAAGAGGCCTTTACATGATCTGTATTTATATTTTGAAAATCAAAGCTTTATAATATTCCACAGTAGGGGAAAAAGAAAATATTGAGGCCATTTCAGTAAATGTTTGGAAATGCAACATGACACAAAGTCAAGGCAGTACCTGCTTAAACCTTAATGTAAGAAAGTTTGAGATTCTATGCCAACAGAGTTGCACTGCAAAATGTTTTCTCTTTAGCCACTTACAAATATAATCTATAAAAATATATGTTTTTTTCAGGTATTTTTTCTTACTTTTAAAAAATATTGAAAGGATTCATTTTATAAGATCTTGCAGGATCTATAAATATCTCACCAGCCCTTGATATTTCTTCCTGCTATTAAAGAAATGAGCAGGAAGAGTATGCTCCAATCAGGGTACATAAAAATACAGTATAGTGATAAAAATACAGTATAGTGTCTGATACATTCTTGCATGCTAAAGACCCATTTGGCTATGCAATTCTTTACAGACAGGATTAGAACTTTCTAATTATCTGAAAGATATGATGTTGGTACATGCTTTGATATGACTGAAGAAAACTACAAGTAGTTCTGTAAAATGTTGGGAAATTTGATGCATTTGGGCTTATTTTATGTATATTTTTTTTTAATTGCAAAACCTATCTGGACACATGTAAGCAAAATACACAAATTAAAATAAAATTGTGGAGAAAAAACCTATATTGGTAAAGACTGAATGTTTTAATGATAAAGGAAATAAAGGGTTATAATCAACATATGAAAAATGCTCCACTAATGTACTAACAAATGGAAAAAGAACATTTTAAATTTACGTTTCATTAGAATGAATTGGTGTATGAAAGCACACAGCTCTGAAGAGTACAAACTCAATGTTTTCAACAGCCTGGTTAGCCTTGTTTATCGCAGGTGTACTGTAATATCAGCAAATAACTGTGGGATTCATGACACTTTATTCTCCTATTCTTCATATTTATTGGTATATAACTTTTGAAGTAAAGTCATAAATGTTTTTCTTACCTACTAAAAGATGTCACTTTCTTTTTTATTCAGTAGCTATACTGTCATTAAAACAATGAAATGCCTAATATCTGAGATGTATAGATGAGTATGTGCAATAAAGTATGTACCATGAATTATAATTTACTTAATCATACAGCAAGCAGCTTCAGAGTAAGGCTTGGTTTAAGGTAGAGTATATGGTCCTCAGCTGAACTGAAATAAAAATATTTTTTAAAAAGAAAGTAAAAAATATAAGAACATCATGCTTGAATGAATTGCATAACAAAAAAATTTAAATGTCATGTAAATTATAGCATTCAGTTTACAGCAGAATTACTTGAAAGGTGATTTTTGCTACTGATCTATTTTTTATTTTAAAAAAAAGGTAAAGCCACTCTTATTTTCTTTAAAAAAAAAAAAGTTTCTGTCTTAGAAGTTGTAATATTTACTAGACCAGAAGTTTGTTCAGTCCATTATTTTAATTTTAATCTCAGGAAGGATATTGTGTTCTCTATCTGTAACTACAGGGGAAAAAAAGTAGAGTGAGAATTTTTCTCTGGAATAATTTAAAATATGTTTTCTTCCTTTCCATTTCTTTAGGTCTTAAAGTGTCTTCTGGATACAAAACTTTTACTTCTGAAGTTTTGTACATACTCTAAACTAAAGGATATTGAGATTTGTATTGAGGATGATCATCAGATCTATATATTCTTTTTTGGTCTTGATATTTTGGTCTCGGTGGCTTCCAGAAATAGTGATTTCTATTCTGTTATGTGGTTAAAAAAGTATTTCTGATTAATTTGCAACCCTTTAAATGCATTTTTTTCCTGTCCACTTACTACAAGAAATTGAAATCAGTAGCTTCCACCCACCTCCAGATAAAAATGTTCCAGGATAATGAAGAGTAATCTTTTCCTATCACCTTTTAAGTAAAATGATTCTAACCTTATGGAGCATTTTTCATCCCTTTGATCACTTCTCTGAATCTTTCTCTGAGATTTGAACTTGCTTTTCTGAACTTCTGTCAGTTCTCTAATACTACTTTTTTTGGTTGTTGTTTGGTGGTTTTTTTTGTTTTTGTTTTCTTTAGCAGATAGAATCAGTACTGCACATATTTTTCTGGAGAAGATGGCATTTTATGTGGATACATAATAATTTATTGACTGTATTGGTGTGTTGGACAATAAATATACTTTATTTCCTCCCCTACTCTTTCTTTATTGTCAGTTAGTTTGGAAGGCACAGTGTAACTTACTTCAGAACCTCTGTGTGAGTATGTACTGGTTTGAACTAATTGGAGGATTTGAATGAGAAATTAGACTATAGGCTGAGAAAGGAAAGCACTGATGATGCTACTTCACTCATAGCTTTATTGAGAAAGAAAAAAAAATGTTTTAAGAGTAGTAACCCATATATAGATAAGTCAGACTGCTTTGGACAGCTTCGGGCTGTGGCTGCTCCTGCATGGCTCTTTCTCCCTTCCTAGCTGGACCTGAATAATTTAACTAACTTCTTTCCTGCTGCTAATCCCCCTGGCTGATCTACCTTCACTTATCTGCTGCATAAAACAGATGGTGAGGTAAGACTGGGGAAAGGGGGAAGGTGGTAGGGGTGGTTAGAAACCCATCTTATGGATTTCTGTAAATATCTGTTATACATTGTAAATATCTGCTTGTATATTGTGCAAAGCTGTAAATATAAAGCTTCATTTATTAACTTCCAGCTGACTGAGTCGTAGCCTGGGTTATTTCAAAGTGTGTGGGGGCAGATAAACTGTTCTGAACCACCACAGAGTATCAAAGGGAAATTGAAAGGAGGTATGATGACAATTTTAAAATTTTCTTGATACATACCAGTTTTGCATTCAATTATTGCTGTCTTTAATGGTTTCTGACCCAGCTAGAATGAATATCCTCTCAACTGATACATGATTTGATTTGAGGAGAAGTTCTAGGGTAGTGGCTGGAGTACAAGCTGCTGCTTTCCTCTGAAAGAGTTGGGCTACTTGAGGGATTGGTAAGGAGAGTTGCCATGGAATATTCATATTTCCAGTCCGGTTGAGAAACCCTTTACTTGCCTGATAGGTGGTTGGTGTGGTAGTGTTGTGATTGTTAAATAATAATAGGTTATTAATTATTAATAATTTAATGAATATTGTTTTTATTAATAAATGAGTAGTTCCTCGATTTGTCCTAGATTAATCCTATGACCAGATCTAGGGAAAAGAAGGAATCTTCCCATATGCTGGACTGCTGTACTTTATAGTGTTTTGCATGATCTTATTTCACAGAATATTTTTACCAAAAGATTCCATTTTATTGCAGTTTCCTAAACTGCTTCATGCATCCTGCTCTGGCATGTTTTAATTTTAAATGCTTTTAATGGTTTATATTAAAGGCCCTATTCTGTGATCAGGAGAGCTGTACAACTTGTGGACTGCACAATGAAGAATTCTGTACTGTTTGTGTATCAGATCCATATCTGGCTTGCATGATAGCTCTGTATCTGATTAACTTGGTGGCAGTGGCCTTACAGCACCACCTCTTTGTAGCCTGATTTCCTGAGTGTGTGTCTGGAAGGTAAAATGGAAAAGTAAAAGGGATATGGGAAGATACAAGGAAAGAGAAGACCTAGAACAAATTTGAGCATAATTATATTCTTAAGGCTGTATGTGTACTATATTGGAGCACATGACTTCAGACAAGAATTGTGGCTTCAAAGGCTGTGCGTGTGAATTTCACTTTAAGTAGCCAGAATATGTCCTGAAATTTATCCATTCCTTTAGCCCATGTTCTAGTTTCTCTGTCTTGTCCACTGTTGTAGTCAGGGTCTGGCGTTCGGAAAAATATTGCCTTGTACGGAAAGATAGAAGCTCCTCCCTATAGCCAATAGCCTTGAGTTAGGACGTAGGCAGACGGAAGTTACGTTTTGTAGACTATAAAAAGCATTGCCACGTTGCAATAAATGGCATTTGCCATTTGTTATTCATCACATTGATGTCTGTAGCTTTTGGCCCGAGCAGCCTGGGTTTGGCTGTTTGTGCTGCCCTTGAACCAGGTCGTCACGCCTTCTGACACAACAGTCCACTTCAGAAATATTATGTGGAGTTGGCTTTCAGCTACAGCCTGTGATTTCTGTGACTTTTAGACCACCGTTTTTCTTTGTACCTCTTAAAATGAAGTTAGAAGAATAAGTCAAAGGCATAGATTTCATTAAAGGGAGCAAGCAAGCAAAGCTAACATTTCAGTGCTGTGGAATAAAAAATTCTCTTAGATATGAATCTAAGATCTGTCTCAAACATAAAGGCTTTCCATAATAATGAATTCTTCATAAATAGTCATAAGTGGGGGAAAAAAAAAAAATTGGAAAGAAAAATAAATACACAGAGGCCTGATTTCTCTACCTCATTAAACAACAGAAATTAGACTACTATTGAAATATTTAGTTGAATTTGATTTTATAGATCTGTAGACTATCTAAAAATTAAGTAAAAAATTTTGCTACTATACTTTGGTAGTATAGTTACAAGCTATTTCAAGTTATTTCTTCACTCCTCTTTAATGTTTTATGGTTTAGGTGACTTTGGGATTTAAAAAAAAATATGTATGTACATAACAATTTATTAAATATACTTTAAGAATTTTATTTACCATCTCTTCATGTCTATACTCTTGGATTGAGAAGCCAAGATGAACTTGCAGTGTACACAAAAGTCAGGCAATAAAAGCATCTTTATGGTTTTTTTGCATTATTGTTTTACCTTTGCCTCTTTCTGAAGCACTAAGCAAGTCATGAATTCTAAAATCTAATCTTCTGTAAGCATTAGTAATGAGACAGTGCAGCATAAAGAGGTGGCCTTTCTTCCGCAAGATTTTACTTTGTTTATGAATTAAGTCATGTGAAGTGTGGAAGCAAAGATAAGATATGAAATTTTCAGGTGGTACCAGCTGGCGTAACCCCATTAAAATAAATAGAAAGACACTAGTTATTACCATTACCTTGTGACTCATATCCAGGGTAAATAACATGGTTAATGTGTATGTTTCAGTCATAAGTCTTTTAGATAGAATTACTGACATGTCAAGGACAGATGCAGACATTCAGCATCTGAGACAATTTGATATATATTTTGGAGTTGAGATAATGCATGAAGTTTCTGTCTATCATCCACTTGACCTTGGCTCATATTCAAACTTAGTAGAAAGTAACCTAATACTATGAAGTTTCTTGTGACTGTGGAGTAAACTGTGGGCTGCTACATAGCATTAGGACAAAAGACTCAGGCAGACAAGGGGAAAATCAAATATTTTACCCTTCATTCCTCATGAGACAGGCACTAAATTGTACTGAGTCCTTGTCAGCAATATGACTATTGACTGATGATGTAACTAAGTTCAGAAAAACCATTTGCGCTGAAAATGTGCACATCACTTTCTGCCATTTTGCTGATCTCCTTCTATGACAAGATCACCTGGCTACTGGATAAGGGAAAGGCTATTGATGTTGTATTCCTAGACTTTTGAAAAGCTGTTTATGCTGTTCCCCACAAAATTCTTGTAGACAGATTTGCTACTCATGGTTTGGATGAGCACACTGTCTCCTGGATAAAGCACTGGCTGGACAGGAGGACCCCAAGAGTGATGGTCAATGGAGTTAAATCCAGGTGGCAAATGTTCACTAGTGGTGTTCCTCAGGGATCTGTGTTGGGACCACTTCTTTTTAACATCTTTATTGATGACCTTGATTCAGGCACAGAGAGCATCATCAGTAAGTTTGCAGATGACACCGTTAGGTGGCAGTGTTGATTTGAATGAGAGCAGCGAGTCTCTTCAGAGGGAAATGGATAGACTAGACCAATGGGCCAACATTAATGGAATGACTTTCAGCAAGTTCAAATGCCAGGTCCTGCACTTGGGTCACAATGACCCCAGGCAATGTTACAGGCTTGGGGCAGTGTGGCTGGAGAGCTGCCTCGCATAAAAGGATCTGGGGACTATAATAGACAGGCAGCTGAATATGACCCAGCAGGATGCCCAGTCTGCTTGTATTAAAAATGCTGTGTCCAGCAGGAGCAGGGAGGTGATTGTCCGCTTGGACTTGACTATGGTTCAGTTTTGGGCACCACAATAGAAGAGAGATATGGAGTTGCTAGAGCAGGTCCAGTGGAGGGCAATGAAGCTGGTGAAAGACCTAGAGAATAAATCTTATGAGGAGTGACTGAGGGAGCTGGGGTTGTCTAGTTTGAAAAAGAGGAGGCTGAGGAGAGACCTCATTCCTATCTACAACTACCTGAAGGGACACTGTGGAGAGGCTGGAGATGGTCTTTTGTCACAGGAAAAAGTTTCTTAGGAAAAAGTTTTTCATGGAGAGAATTGTCAGACACTGGAATGAGCTGCCTAGGGAGGTGGTTGAGTCACTAACCCTGGATGTGTTTGGGTGTGGAGCTTAGGGATATGTTTTAAGGTGAATCTTGTAGAGTAAGGTTACAGGTTGAACTTGGTGATCCTGAAGGACTTTCCCAACCTGGATGTTTCTGTGGTTCTGTGTAAGTGTGGGATGTAATTTTCCAAACTGAATGTGACAATAGCAACAATTAAATCTATGTGTGAGGATGCCTGAATAACCATGGAAAGAAGTGAAAGCTTTTGATTTTTCTAGAGACTTTCATATTTTACAAATTCCACCTGTGAGTTCTGGAAAGCCCCAAGCAAACAACATCTAGAATAAGAACCAGAAAGACCTTTATTTACATGCAGTTAAGAGAATCAGAGAGGCCATTTTTTGACTCTCACCTCAGGTGCATGTAGCTTTCCCTGCCCTATATTTGCCAACATGGCCAATTTATAGAGCTGTGAGTGAAAGATCATCAAACAAGATCAATAACCCATCAATATGTGTAAGATGAAAACACATACAGTTTGTCACTGTCCCTTCATTTATTATTGCTCTGATATTGAGTATTGGTCCTTGTAAAGCACTCCTGTGTGATGGTTTCTCGAACACAAATTAAATTTTTCAGGAGGATATGTTGCTAAAAATGATGAATATGCACTTGTGATTTTTTTGTCTTCTATTGCTTCCTCTGGTTGACAATATTGAAGCAGAGGAATGACTGGAAATACTAATGTCTAGCTCTACAATGCCTGTATTTGGGACTTAGAAAAGATTACTGTTATATAGAGTCAAGAGTTTCATGTCTGTCAGTAACCTATAGTCAATTATTATCATGAATAAGGAATAAATAGCATGAGTTATTTAAAATACTGAACCATATTCTTGTTTTGTTTGTTTGCTTGCTTGCCTGCCTTTTTTTTTTTCAGTTGAACAATTAAAATGTAAATTGCCAGTATAGAACAAAGCATTGTCAAAATAGGGAAGATAGGCTCTTGTTCACTTTCAGTGTTATTTAAGCTGTTACATGTTGTTTTTTCTTTTTACGGGAATATGGGAAAGCAATTCTGTGACTGGAAATAAGTTGTGCAATATATTAAAAAGCAAAAATTTCATAGCCTACTTCATATATTTTTTTTCTAAGAATTATCTCTTCTGATTAGTTTTTAATTTTAGCAGAGCCAAAAGTATCCCATATATCTTCATGTGCTGGTTTGAACTAATTGGAGAATTTGAGTGAGAAATTAGACTATTGGCTGTGAGAGGAAAACACAGTATGTCACTTCACCCAGACCTTTACTGAGAAAGAAAAAAAATTGTTTTGAGAATTGAAACCCAAACATAGATAATCAGACGGTTTCAGGCCACTCTGGGCTGTGGCTGCTTCTCTTGCATGGTTACTTTGTCTCTGCCTTTTGTAGCTGATTCTTACTAATTCTACTAACTTCTTTCCTACCACTAATTCCCCATGCCAATCTACCTCAGCTTATCTGCAGCATCAACAGATGGTGAGATAAGACTGGGGAAGGGGGGAAAGATGGTAGGGGTGGTTGGTTACCCCTCGTGGGGATTTTGATCTCTGAGAGGGCTGTGGTGTTTCTGTATTAACTTTTCACTGTATATATCTGTAAATATATGTTATACATTGTAAATATCTGCTTGTATATTCTGCATTGCTGTAAATATAAACCTTCATTTATCAACTTCCAGTGTTCTGAGTCCTAGCCAGGGTTTATTTCAAAAGGTGGGGGGGCAGGTAATTGTTAAACCACCACACTTCACTACAGATTTCTCACCGAAATTTGTAACTGAATTGAAAGGGCTTAACTATTATGGCCACTGAAGTATTGGTTACAGCTATCCTGTAATAAAAGTCTAACATAATAATCACCATACCATTTTCCATTATAATGAGAATCATTGATTGGCAAAAGGTGCAATAATGTATTGGAATTTTGGTTTACTTGTTTATATAAATTTTTTTTTTTTTAAAGCAGACCTTTAAATTTTCTCTTTAACATCAAAATGAGTAGCAATGAAAAGAAAGTAGTAGGCAAGTTAGAATTATCCTTTCACTGAAAAACAAGAGTGATAGACATTTATGAATCTTGTTTACACAAGATGTGAAAGACAATTTTATTTCATAAACAGCCTGCCTTCTCTGTTTACATTATTCTTGGATCAGTGCACAAGCAAGTTTCTCACTTTGGAAGCTACTGTTAAGCAAGCAAACTTGGCTGTTTTCCTTCCAAATGAAAAAGGGAACAATTCTGTGGTCTAAGATTTGCTCTCCAGGTAAGCACATGATATCTCACTAAGTTACAAGCAATTGTCTACCTGTTTCAACTATAACACGAGGGATGAATAGACTTCAAGCCATTTCAAAATATGTCCTATCAACTTTAACATGCTAAAAATTGTAGTGGAATTCTAATTTTCTGCCTTTCAAAAAAGCTATGCTTTTTCCTATGATAAGGCCTTTCTGTTGAAGAGATTGATGGAAATAAAATGCTATGGGTTTTATTTTTTCCCTGAAATATTAAACTTACTGCAATCATAATATCATAGAATATTTCAGATTAGAAGGGACCTCATGAGCTACCCTCATGCAATGCCCTACCTCATGCAACCTCTTACATCTCATCAAACCCTTGCATTTTCTTAATTTCTGGCACAGAGTATGTAGGCTAGAAGGGAACTGACAGATGCTCTCAAGATCTGATAGACAAATATTATACCTATTCTTTTCACATTGTTCAGAAGACATTTGTGATAAAAGAAACTGTCTAGTACCCAAATAAAATTGCTAATTTAACTGAGGAGTCAGAAGCACTGTTTCCCCTACTTAAAGTCATCTATGCAGCTTCTATAAACACAGCTAGATGGCTTTTACTCTTAAACCTTCTGAGAGAGGTACCAGTCATGGCTTTCAAGATTTGTATTACCTCAGCAAATATATTCTTGTGCTACAATAGCTGAATATAAGCTAAGGGAAATGAAAAAAAAAAAAAGAAAAAGAACAGACTGACAGTTGGAAGCCAGCCAAGGTTCATCGAAGTTAACACTGTTTTCCTCAGACTGAAGTGACTTATCTTGAATAGGAAAATGCCATTTTTAAAAAATAAGATTTAAACTAAGTTGTGTTACTAGGAAATTTTATTTCCTAGTAACTGCAAAAAGGGTACCAACACTGATTTTATTGACAACTATTCTACAAGTTTTGTTGTTTGGCTTTGTTTTTTTTTTTTTTTAACTATTTGCTCAGTTGTCACAAGGCCATCCATTGGAAAAGGTTATTGTGTTAGTTTACATGTAATTTTATTCAATGATGGAAATTAATTATTTTTATGAAAGCCTGATGTCAAAATATATGTTCCATATGGAAACAAACAGATTTGTTATTAGCATGTCTCTCTTTTTCTCTCCTCAGCAAACATCCAACTTTCCAGAAACTTTCCAGTTATAAATGTTTGAGGATGATACAACTCTGAGAAACACATTGCTTTGCCGAAAAGAAACACATTAGTAATCATAAAAGTAATGTGAGAAGGACTTCTAGTGTAAAAAATTCTGCAATTACAGACACACAAAAATCTTCAAAGAAACAAACAAACAAAACCCAAATAAAAAAACTCAACGCAAAATTTTCTGAACAAACTAATCACTATTTGTAGGTCTGCTGGCATGAGGAAAGCAATCGACCGGCTCAATGTAAGTGATAAAGTAAGCTCCGTTTATTTGCGATCTTTCACAGCTCCTTTTATATCTACCAGCCGGGGGGCATTTGCAAATACCGTAAGGCAATTGGTACAAGGGATTATATGTGGAATACAATAATTATTGTACAAAAACAAATGACTTTGCAATTTCTCAGAGAAACTTCTGGTTAGCAGGCACCTTCCTTCCTCTGCGTCTTTGTTTTCCTATCATCTGTTTCCGGCTGCACTTTCATCTCACAGACGTTCCGCTATGCTTCATACTCCTGGCAGTGGATTGTTCACTGATCCAATTCTGCTTCTCAGAGATATTCTGCAACATAGGTCTTCTAGTCTGATACTGGTAATCAAAAAGTGAAGTAATTTTCTTTCAGATTCTGCTAAGATTTTCATCTAATTAGATAAGATGTGATTCAGTTAACATTAGTGCCAATTTAACAAATGTTTAATTATTCTCTTGATTTGAATGTTTCTTTTTGGGAGGTTTCTAGAAACACAGTATCTCTATCTTAGTTTCAGTCCTGGGAATTCATGCGTAATTGTCAGTTTCATGAACAGACAGTTGCCTTCACACTGCATATAAATGATAATTCTGTATCAAATGTGAAAATAGGCAACAGGATATTAATAATCTGTAAACCCACTGACAAGAATCCTGAAAAAGAAATATAATCCAGTTTTATAAACAACATTTTCAAGTGACTCTCTACTTCTGCTCCTTTTAGATGAATTAGGAAATAGTAAGCAACCTGAGAGAGCTGAAACTTATAATATTTTACGTTGGTTACCTTCTTTGTTCCTGCATTTAAGTTATATTTTTTTAAGCTCCTAATGCATTCTTATGTGCATTGGATATTTTAGCATGATGTTTGAAGCAAAACATTTAAATAATACTATTTTGGTTAAAATTCTGAGAAGTGCTTAGAATTTTAACTCCATTTCTTTATGTTTGCACTACAAAATAGATATTAAAAAATCAAATATCTTCAGCACACTTCAACATTATGCAAATAGAGCCAAAGGTTTTGTTCTGGCCTTCTGTTAGCCTAATTTTGGTGCCATTGTAATAAATTATGTCAGTCTCTAAGTGTATCCAAGGTGTCATTACACATGCTAGAAGTCAGTTAGAGTGAAGTGGCACTGTGGCATGCCTCTCACATCAAGTCTTCACTTATATTTCATTGCCAGAAAAAAGCAGATGTTTTTATGACATTTGTGCTATTAGTACATCATTAAGGGATCTCCTTATCTGCCAGTCCAGAGAAGTTTTATAACTCTGCACATTTGAATTGTGCAGAATATTAAGGTAAAGATAATAATGTTCATACAAGTGAGTGCTTAAGCACTTTAAAATGGATAGCAGGTACGTTTTCTCTAGTAATTTTTTTTCTCTTCTGTAAAACATTATTATAGCTCCACAACTGTACTGCAATACAGTTACTAATATCCACCACAAATATCCATTTGGTTTATGAGAAAACCTCATATATGTAGCACACCTTTTTTGGCACACCTAAGCAGGAAAAAACAACTTTAGTTCAATGTGTTAAATCTGTCTCCTAATCAATAAATAAACAGCCTTGTGTCTCACAATCCCAGTGAAAGTATTCTGTATTGTGTAACCTCCTTGCAACAGAAAACAGTTCCTCACATGCAAATACACTCTAATCGTGGGAAGACAAGGAAACCTTTCACAAGAAATTTCAGTGTAATCATAATTTTGTGGAAAATATATTAATTATATGTAGCATGTATGCATGGATGGAAATCTACCCTTATCCAAAAAGATGGCTGTATTTCATGGTACATTCCTGCCTTGAGCTGATGAGTAGGTTTCTAAACAGATCCATGATTGCGTTAGTTCCTGCATCAAATCTTCCTCAGACTCTCAACAAATAACTAGGCATAATCTATGTGTCTTCTCAGCAGACTTTTGCCAGTGCCTGAAGTACCTACTGACTAATCAACAAAATGTCTTACGCCAGGGATTAAATAAGTTATAGACTAACAAAGCATCCAGCAGTAAACCTTCTTGTGCTGTGGTTCAATTCCTTTAGTTGCAGTAAATGTATCAATCTGCCATAGCACCTCCAAAAAATCATCACAAAATTAAAAGAAAACCTTTGATCAAATCCATAGATATATTAGGACACTCAACCAATCATTGATTTAACTACATTACTCAAAGGAAAGGTTATAAAAAAACATGTTCACAAAGACAATATAAAAAAATTATTTACTTCTAGGATTGCTGGAATTAAAAACATAGAATGAAATTACAAGTAATTACTTATGTTATTCTTGCCAATGCATTTAAATAGATTTATTTCAACAGTGTCCTTTATTTAACAGTTTTTCCTTCTTGCTCTTGGTAATACTTAGAGCAGAGAGGCAGAGAAGAAAACAAAGGAAAATGGAAATCAAGAAAAGGATAACAAGGAAGACTCACATATAATACATGATACTACTTTCAGAGAGAGCTTTGGATTTGGCTAGATGCCAAAGTAATGATTTCTCTGTGGAAATAAATATTTGAAACTCATGTTCTTGTCTATGTTAAGTCCCTAACAATAGTTGCTACAAATTTAGTTTATCTAACTTAACTGGGCTCTGACCTTGGCTCATTTCTCTGGCAAAGGGGCCAAAATTGTCTCATTTTTGGCTACCTGTATGTTCTTCCCATGCAATTGGCAATTCAGTGTAGGTTGAAGCAATCTTGAAGCTCTTCTATATAATTCTCCAAAACCTGAGTAAGTGCTACAGAGTAGTTGTTCTCTCCCTTGTAAGTGCATGAGCCCCAAACTATAAATGAAAAGCTGGGCTATGAAATTAAATTACATTTTGTCTTAAAGTAGCTGGAAATTACAAATATTCAAATTAATATAACCATTGCATGTTATTTTAAATACAATAAAGCAGATGGTTCAGAACAGAACAAGCTTCTTGTGATTGTTGACTTGTTAAAAGAAAAATGTCTATTTGGTACTAGTGCAGGAAAAATTCAGCTGTGAAACTTGATTCCTTTGTTTCTCTACTTCTCTCTGCAATTAGGAAGTGCTCAAAAATGAAACTATTATTTTTTATGTTTTCATGTATCCCAACCAGCTGCTATGTACTTTTGAGTCTATAATTAGCAAGTTTTTGTTTTGCTAGTGTTCAGTTAACAGTATTTTTAGAGAAAGCAACTGACAATAATAATTGATCCAGAAGTATTACTTAAATTTTAGCATTTCTACAGAGTGGATTAAGTATTTTTTAGGTAAAAGACTAAAATTTTGAACTTTGAACTTGATGGCAATATTAAAAGAAAATAATATTGCTTGTATTTCATCCTGAAATCTGATTATTCAGGATGAGTGTTGATAGCATCAAAATTTAGAATCAGCTTCAGTTTTGAATTTTCCATTTCCCCAGTCTTCACGTATCCACTGTACAAATCTATTTATAGAAAGGCCCAAGTTCAAGTTTCTTGCACTATTAGAAAGTATGTAGCCTTGCAGCTATAGCTTAGCAATTTGTAATTTTAATCCTCCAAAATGAGATACAGTTGAAGACCAAGTATTCTCATTCTAGATTCTAGTGGAAAATATCTCTTGCTTTCCATTAAGTAGGTAAATAAAAATACATTGCTTTATCCAAAGACTATGAAACCAGCAAATTTCTTTGAATTCCATTCCCACCACTTGATTCTGATTTACAAGTATAGAATTCTTGCTCCATATGATAAAGACCATTAAATGGATGTCTTTCACTTCCTGGGGAAAAAGCCTTGAAGATATTCTTAAGTATGGCAAATTTTGGTGGTTTTTTGTGTGTTTTGTTTTTGTTTTGTGGGTATTTTTGTTTATTTGTTTGGGATTTTTGCTGGTTTTTTTAGTATGTATACATTTCTGGGAAGAAGTATGATGAAATTTGAAGCTAGTAATCATCACACTTAGGACTTAAAATTCTTTGTGATTAATGGAATGTTACTATTACCATTTCATGATTGAGGAAAAATGAGGTGGAGTGGTTTACTGAAGGTAACTCTGAAAATTAGTGATGCTTTTAGAAAAAAAGAATCCAAGGCAGGCAGCCTCTGTAAATCTCACTAAGTGAAAAGCAAGAGTTTGTTTCAAGTTTTCACTGAGCCATGTATGTATTATTAGAAATCGTAGAATCACAGAATCATAGAATGGTCTAGGTTGGAAGAGACCTCAAAGATCATCCAGTTCCAAGCCCCTGCTACAGGCAGGGACACCTCCCACTAGATCAGGACGCTCAAGACCTCATCCAGCCTGGCCTTGAACACATCCAGGGAGGGAGCAGCCACAAC
>VWZI01013575.1:0-12619 GCA_013396835.1 Psilopogon haemacephalus | reverse complement strand
ACTGTGCCACACAGCTTGGTGTTATCTGCAAACTTGCTGAAGGTGCACTCGATTTCTCTGTCCATTTCACTGACAAAGATGTTAAACAGCACTGGTCCCAGCACTGACCCATGAGTGACGCCACTTGTCACTGGTCTCCAGATGGACATTGTGCCATTGATCACCACTCTCTGTGTGCAACCATCCAGCCAATTCCTTATCCAGCGAGTTGTCCACCCATCAAGTCTGTGTTTTTCCAGTTTGGTGACCAGGATGTCATGTGAGACACAGTCAAAGGCCTTCCTCAGGTCTAGGTAGATGATAACAGTTGTCCTTGCCTTGTCCATCGCTGCTCTGACTTCATCATAGAAAGCCACCAAATCAGTCAGGCTTGATTTGCCCTTGGTGAAGCCATGCTGGTTGGCATCAGACATAGGTGCTTTGTTCCATCTGCCTTAGCAGAGCCTTGAGGAGGATCTGCTCCATGATCTTGCCAGGCACAGAGGTGAGTCTGACTAGTCTGTAGTTCCTGGGGTCATCCTTTTTTCCCTTCTTGAAGCTGGGTGTTATGATGTCCCCTTCCCATGCCTTCCCTTTAACCTTCACCCATATGCTCTCTGTTTTGGTGTTGGACATCCCCAGGTTGAGCTCCATGGATTCCAGTTTATCATTGATGTAGACGGCTACACTCCCTCCCCTTCTCCCCTGCCTGTCCCTCCTGAAGAGTCTATACGCATCTATCCCTACCCTCCAATCATGAGCTACATCCCACCATGTCTCAGTGATGCCAATGACATCATAACCCTGTAGACTTGCACATATTTGTAATTCCTCCTGTTTGTTCCCCATGCTCCTTGCATTAGTGTAGAGGCATTTCAGTTGTGCCTCTATTATTGGAGCTGACATACTAATTGATTTTCCTTTTTCCTGTTCTTTCAGCATTCTTTTCTCAGTCAACTGACCATGTTCAGACACGTCTGTAACTACTAGCCTATCTCTACCCCTCATGTCATTACTACCACATGAATTACCACTTGATGATTCCTTGTTGGCAGATAAAACCTGAAGTGGATATGATTATAAGGTTTGGATATGATTATAAGGTTTGTATTCAAGATATTTCTGTTTGGGATAAGCTGTAGAAGGTGTCCTTACCTTGTTTTGCAACAACTGAGCTTTGAAGTCTGGTAAAATGTTGAAATGTGTTCTCTGAGTTTATGCACTCCAGATTTCCCTATAATCTTCATATTTAAAGGGATTATAACTTGGATATGGGGTGGACTATATGTTGCCTTGAGTACCGATGCAACTTTCTGAAGTGACAGAAGAACGAACTAGCTGAAACAGGCAAGTAATACAATTATAGAATGCACTGGATTGAAAAGGAGATCTAGAGGTCATTTAGTCCAACTCCCTTGCATTAAGCAGGGACATCCCCAACTAAATCAGGTTGTACAGGGATCCATCAAGCATAATCTTGAATGTCTCAAGGAGTGGGGTCTCCATCAGCAGGACAACCTGTTCCAGTGTTTCACCACCCTCGTAGTAGAGTATTCCTCCTAATGTTCAACCTAAATCTACCCTTTTCTAGTTGAAAACCACTGTCCCTTCTACTGTTGATACGTGTCTTTTTAAACAGCTCTCTACAGCTTTCTGAAGTAGGCCTGCTTCAGATACTGGAAGATCACTGTAGAGTCTTCCTAGAGCCTTCTCTTCTCCATGTTGGACAACCCCAACTCCTTCAACCTCCCTTTGTAGGAGAGGTGCTCCAGCCTTCTGACCAACACAATCTTTACTGATAAAAAGCCTGTGTTTTACTATGGGTGTTTTACTTAGTTTGGATTTTTAGAATCAAAGATCAGATCTAATGGTCAATTTACACAATATCTTCTCAAGGATTTCCAGATGGTGTTACAACTGATGGGGGATTTTTCATATTTCTGGAAATACTCCAACTGAATGACAATGGCCTGTGCCCTAAACTGCTATTAGGCTGCCTGAGAGCACCAAGAGCCATTTATAAAGCCCAGGAGATAGGCATCTAAAACAAGCTAAGACACTGATCAGATGACTTGTTTGGAAATAACTGCTTAAGGGCACTCAGTCACCAACTCTGAAATTCAGTTAATTAATACTTGTCAGAAGAACATTACCCTGGGTGCCTAATGTGTAGTTGTACTGACCTGTAAAACAACACTTGCAGCTGAGATGACTACTTAATAACACCCTACTTCCCGAATGCTCTTTCAGAAATAGGAACAGCAGGTTTCTGATGCACTTTTCTTTTGTTCAAGACTGTCACACTTTCTGTCCTGCTTTTACTGAAAAAAAAAAAAAAATCTAGCCATAATACAGACACAGTTATAGCTGAGAGCATTTAAGCTTTTCATTTTACCTATGTCAACACCTTCCTCAAAGACTTCACTGTGCTTAAAATTTCATTGTCTTCCTTAACAAGTTTATCTGTGGCTTGCCTGCGTATAGACTGCTGCTACCTACCAGGCTTATTTGGCTGCTGCTGGAAGTCAGAGTCCATTATGAGGAGGTTCACTAGGCAAATGGTGTGCCTGGAGTTCTGAAACTGCCAGCCAGTTTTATCGCATCAGTCTGCCTGCATATGGGGGTGGGAAATATTGGGAGCTCTGCCTACTTGAACACACTATACAGAAAAAGTTGTTGGGAACTTGGGGAGTCAATGGACACTCTTTTTTGGTCTAGCATGAGGAATCTGGCAGCTGGTGAGAAGACAGAGTGCATTGCTTTAAAAGTTGGAAGTCAAATGGTTCCAGCTTTCATGGATCAGCATTTCCAGAGGAACTGTTTTGTCAGAAGATTTTCACCTGATATCATGAGCAGCAGACAATGCAGGAGTAGATTTTGAAAAAGTAATTTTCCACCTTAGCATATTAGGAATTGAGATCATATTTCAAGAGTAGAATGATGCCCAAGTGCTCAATTTGCTTTGGAAAGTTGCTTTTAATTTTTTTTCTCTGAATGTCCAACTCGAATGTCTGGTATTCATGCTGCATATGTGTTTCAATTATTAATGAGCTGATATGAATTATTAATAATATTTTATGAATATTATTATTAATAATAGAAGTTTTGGGAAAAATTCCCTGAGATTCTTTGATGTTTGGTCAATAAGAGGTTATTACACAAAGATTATTTATAAACACTGAATCAAACAGTTTAAACTGCTTAAACAGTCAGAACTTGGAAAAATAAGGAACCTGATAACAGGTGAAAATCTTAACCTCACCAAATTCTAACAGACACGATAGGTACAGTGCAGATAGCTGTTAGGGTTCAATTGCAAATATCGGACAGTGAGAGCACCCTAGAGTAACAAGACTGGTTACCAATATGGTTAGATCATTGTTCTCCTTTATTATTCGTATTCTACCACCTAATACAAGTTTGTTAAACTTACAATCCCAAGATGGGGTGGTTACAAAAGAAGCAATATGATTGGTCAGTATATAATATTTGGCATATTCTAACAAGTCCTCATTGTCTGATGAACAAACTCAGCTTCCCCCCCGGCATTGTGGTTTTCCCTGTATCTTGCTTCTACCTTCAGGAGGAACTTTCCCAAGCTCAAATGCCTGGTTTCCCACCAGAAAAAGAACAATTCAGGGACAGTCAAGGATACAAACTATCAAATGCTTTACAAACTATCAAATGCTTGGTTCCTCAGTTCCAACAGCTCATGTCCTCCCTGTTCAGCTAGAAATTCTCCCACAGTATAGAGTCCCAAGGAGAGGAGGAGAAAGAGTTTGTCGTGCCACTGTGCTGTAGGCTGCAAACACGTGGCTGCTGTGAAAGAGGTGCAAATAGTCGTCCAGTCCCGACAAAAGGCAGCAGAAAAAGAGAAAAGCATCCTAACCACCCTTCCTTAAATACCTTATTTTGAAGGGTGAAACTGGCCAATAGGCAGTAGTGTCCATTGTTTTGGCCAATGAATTCAAAGTTCTGCAACCTAGGTATCCACCCTAGCACTTGAGAGACATCACAAGACACCTGACTTGGACATGTGTCACGGGGCTTTCTTCGTCTTAACCCTCATGGCCTGCTTACCTACTACTTACGGACCTTGCTACAGGAGGAGGGAAAAAGCAGGAGTTTGAACTAATTCGGGCAGGGTTTACACCCTACCAGGACAATACCTAATTTTCCTTTGGAAAATTCCTTGACACACAGTTTATGCAACTATATTTTATATATACATACATACATACAGACATGCATATATATATACACACATATATATATGCATTTTATATATGCAACTATAATGTAAAGATGTAAACGTTCACCTTTTTGGGGTTTTTCTCTGTGCCTGTAGTAGTCAAAAATTCTTGAACGACAGTATTTTAGGTAAATTCTTTTATTCTTATTTATATGTATGCAATAGATTAAAATCACTACCTTCAAATACTATTTGACTTTTCTGAAGGCACAAGTCTGACACTGTGCATCACAAACAGGCTTTCTTCAAAGGCACCACTGTCACTTGTCAGCACAATTAAACAAAATGGATAAATAGATACTTTAAAAATACAGTTTACTACTGGACAAGTAGAGTGCGCTTCAAAATCCAGTGAAGTTAGAAGTGTAGACATCCTACAGTTTCAAAAAGAACAGTAAGTGTTTCTTAAACAAATGGACACAGGAGAAAATTGAAATAATTTTTCATCTGAAAAGTCGGTGAAAAAAGAAACAACAGAGAAAGTGGTGTGTGTGGGTTGTGCTTTCATTTGCAAACACTATTCCTGGCACACATGCATGTATGGAGAAAAAGGAATAGAAATAAAAGCATCCAGCCAAATGTCTTTGGGCAGTTGTATTTTATCCTACTATATCATGACATAAAACTAAAACTAAACAAAATATTGCTAGCACTAAAAAATAAAAAGCAGAAAACACGAATGGCAAGAAGGCATTCAGATTTCCTGTGTTCCGTTGTTATCCTTTCTTTCATAAGTAGGAAGATGGTTTTGTAATTATGCCGCTCACCATTATTCTATTTAATCCAACACTGAGTAAATCATCAATAAAAGAAATCTACATGGCAGAATTCATTCATATATGGTTTTTTTCTGTACTGATTTATGTCAAATTAATGGGATGAGACACAGAGGTGATTTTTTGCCATTTTGTGTTGGACATCCTACACTCAGAAGCAATAAATGACCTGAAGGCTTTTACAGTGGCAAAAAGATATATTAACTCTGCTGTATTACAGTATAAAACATAATTTTCATTTTAATTAAAATTTAAAACTTTGTTGAGTAAATTACAATTGAAGAACTGTGATGGTTTGAACCATGTAATATTCCCCACTATGAGAATCATAAATTTATGGCAAATATGAAGTTTTATGGCTGCAGGGGACTGTCGCCCAGGACAGAATATTCATGAGCTTGGTCACCTTTTTGGGTCTTGAGCAAGTGGGTGTATTCTTCACTTGTTACAGGATCCAGATGGTATTTCTTTCCTATTATGGTGTGTGTGTGTGTGTGTATTTAGTCTCATATTTTTGTACTGGAGGAGTAAAATATTCTGTGTAAAATAACTGAAAAGTCTCCCTGTACGTTTTTTGTTTTGTTTTTTTTTTTTTTTTTTCTTCCCTTCCTTTCTTATCTCTTGGTAAGAAGGGAGGGAGAAGGCAGGGGATGGAGGTGTGGGAGTTTTTGCTTTCACACTAAAACCATTACAGAACGTCAGTATGTATTTAAATTCTAGCTTTTGCAAATGAAATTGTGCCAGATGCTAGATAAATGCATCACATGGTATTGACGGCTTTAAGTGACATATGAAACGTTGTTGGTAGGAGTCTTTTTATAGAATCCAAGTATTTTGAGTCAGTCTTTTTGTTATCATGCTTTAGGTGGTTATTTTTATAAATGTACTGTACTATATTCTAAGAAGCATTTGCAGAATACTTAAGACTTGCATTTTGAGCTGCAGCACATCACATTTCTGAGTAAGAGTATGCTGAATAAAGTACACTTTTTTAGCCAGTGTGGTAGCACGAGTATGGAAGCATAGTACAAAAATTAAACATCCTGAATTACTTTTAGTAGTATGTATGCTGCTACATCTTTTTCACCTAAAAAAGATTTTTAAAATCCCAAAATCTCCCAAACCATGGAGTGCATAAAGAAACCACAGTCTGATTCCATCACAATCATACTTCCTTCAGAAGGAAAACAGCCACATGTGTCTAATGTAATCTGGGACAAAAGTTGCACAAGGGATGAGTTTATAATGGTCTTTTACAATGGTCTAGTCCTAAATGCAGAAAATTGTCTGTTTGCTGGAATGCTTGTTAGGGAATGGCAATGTATATAAGTTATTTTTATATACTTATACTTTTTATATACTTTTTGTACTTTCAGGTTTTATGATTTGTGGTGTTTTTGGGTTGGTTGTTTTTTTTTTTTTTTTTTTTTTTTGTGTTTTTTTGTGTTGTTTTTTTTTTTTTTTTTTTTTTTTTTTTTTTTTTTTTTTTTTCTTGCAGAAGAACTACAGAAATTAGTACTTACCCTATCCATAATTCCTTTAGCTGCTCACAGGCTTTAACATTGCAAATGGCTATATTTGATGTTTTATAGCTTAGAAAAAAACCCCTCTCTTATGATAGTTTCTTAATAGTAGACTCATCCTTGACTCTGTGTAAGCTAGTGAATGTTTCTTTGTTCAATGCAACAATTTGTTAGTTCTTAGAAGTAAGATTTGTCTGTTTTTGAAGTTCAGAGATACTTTAAGACACCAGTCTTGACAGTTTTTATGTTAACTTAGGAAAACAAAAAAAGATCAACCAAATGTTTTACCTCTGCAAAAACTCACATGGTAGCACTCTTCAAATCAAGTTTCTTGCAACGGCTGCATCTGTGTGCATACTCTATTTATTTTTTTTTTCCAGCCTGCATTAGATGTGAGAAATTTTACAGTTTTTAAAACAGAGAGATCCAAAGTGAGGTCCCCTAATGGGTCATCATATTTTCTAGGTGGAGCTGGTTTGAGTATTCTAATAATGTTTTGATTGTAAAGAAATGTTTGGCAAATATCTTTTGAACAGATATGCTGATGAACAACTGAGTGAAACAGCAATTTTAAAAAATAATGTTGTGCATATTGTAATGTTACCTAAAATTGATTCATATTGAGTTTAACAGCTTTAGCTATTATATATATCAATTTTTCCTTTTTGAAACATTAATTGTTTTTATAATCCTAGTACTTAAAATAGGGAAGAAGGAAATGTCTCAAGATGAGATATACATAATAATAGCAGGAATATAAACTATAAATAATTATTCTAGGGACATTACGATAGTTTTGTCTTTAGAAGCTGGATAGTGTAACAGAAAAACAAACCTGAAAATTTTCTGAGCTGTCTGCTTGCAGATATTTATAATAATTAAAGACAATAAACCACATCCACCAGATGGAAGTAAAATTCTCATTGGAAGTATTACTGAGTTCTAGTTATTTATTTACTGAGTTTGATTCTACATAATTTAAACCTAAAGAAAAAGAGCTTGGTGTAGGATTCTATATCTTTTGTTTTAAAATGGCGTTTTAAATGCAGCACTTTATATGTTTTCATTGTAATTGTATTTATTTTTAAAATGTTCTAGGCCACTGATTTTTCTAACCTCTCTCTGAAGAGTTAAGATACGGTTTTTTTAGAAGTCAACTTTGTATTTATTTTTCTGTTTAGAAAAAATGACTTACCATAATAGCAAGAAATCCTTTGAAAAGCTCATAGGAACACTGTAACTGGCAGGAACAGGATTAGAAAAACTCTTCAGAGAAAGGCAACATACTCCAGGTGACAAAGAGGTGATGCTGTGACCAAGAGGAATGAATCAGCTTCTACAAAGTGACTTGTTTTGAGAGAGTTTCAGGCATAGCATTGTGAAAACCCACTACACATTCCATTGCATGTGGGACAAATCTTCTTGCATCAACTGCTAATAACAGTCCTTCTTCAGAGCTCTTTTTAGCTTAATTTGATGTTTCCAGAATTATTATTTTCTTTAATTATACTATCTCTAATAAGATGTTACAAGTGGAAATTTCTGTAACATATAAAATAATAACAATTTTGGTGAAAAAGTATGTCCTGATAGCCACTATCTGCAGAATGAATCAATGTGTTTTGTCAGAGCTTCCCAAGAAAAAGAAAGTAGAGTAGTACCTTTCTCACTAAAACAAAGAAACATTTAATCCTTTCCTAGTTATAGCATGACCATCAGGCTTTACAGCCTCCACAATCCTCCACAAGCCTCCAAGCCTACCAGATTGCTGGGAAGGGAATTAAAAAAAAAAAGGTCCAAAAGAATTCTTGGGTAGGTATAACACCCCACATTTAAATAGATTTCTTGTAACTGAAAATAATTTTATAAATTGAATAAATTTAGAAACTGTATGTTTTAAATTCTGAGAACTGTAGCATCTGCTCTAAAGAATTACTCTTCTCAATTTTAAGGTCTTTACAAATTGCCTATTCTCAAGGTCTTTTCAAGAATAGGTTTTCAGCTAGACAATAAAATCTTTAGAGTAGTTCTTTGTAAGATGTTTGCTATGAGACTAGGGATAGAATGGAAAAAAATAATTAGCTTGCTTTTCTTAGAGTTGTCCCATAACTTTGAATCTAGATATAATTACTGCTACAAATCCTAATCTTGTCTATGGCTTCAATTTTAATGTTATAGTAGATTTACAGTTATTTCTCACTATGAAGCTGATGCAGCAGCTCATACTTTGAGAACTTTGTTTTTGGAGTTTGGGGAATGAAGAGGATGACACAAAATGGTGTAATGTGTCACTGTGAGGCATTGTTATAAATGTAGTAGAGAAATTATTTTATCTTAGGCTAAATTCCAAATATTTAAATTTTCTCTCCATGGAATATAGATAACTCAGAGTGTTATATTATAAACATGCTTTCTTTATTCAAGAAACATAAATTTTAGTTTTCAGAGACAGCAAGTTTTCACTGGGCCAAGTACAGTCATAGTTTTTAAGAGTAGCCCCTTTATGTTGCAGAATTAAATTTTGAGTATTTTTGAGATGTAAAGAAATGCAAGAGCTCTTGAGCTGGATTAAAATGACAGGATCTAATGTAATTATTTGCAATCATTCCATCTCTGCTGATTTCAGGATTAAAACTACGTTCTCAGTTTGTCTGTTATTCAAACATTGTTGAGAGAAGATTCAGAAGAGAGAAGTATGTGATGAAAGTCAGTCAGCTATGTAGTATATGTAGAACAAAATTGTTCAGTACTAACAACAGCAAGTGATAAGAAATGTGGCAGTTGTGCAGACATCTTATTGACATGGCTGCTCTTGGAAATGTCTAGGTTTGCAACATTAAAGATTACAGCTTTGAATTTTCTTTTGAAAATACATCTGGAATGCAATCACCAAAATGTATGGGTGAAAAAAGGAAAACGATGGATTAAACTTAAGAACATGAAACTGGCATCTGTACCCCAAGGAGCACCTGTGGTTGTAAACAGTTACCAAAGTCACAGAATTCACAGAATAATAGAATGGTAGGGTTTGGAAGTGACCTCTGTAAACCATCTAGTTCAACTGCCTCACTAAAGCAAGTTCACCTAGATCAGGTTGCACAGAGACATGTCCAGGTGGGCTTTGAAATTCTCCAGAGAAGGAGACACCACTTCTCTGAACAGCCTGTTCCAGTACTCCATCACCTTCAACATAAAGAAATTTTTCATTATGTTATTGATGGGACTTCCTGCATTCTAGTTTGTGCCCATTGCCCCTTGTCCTATCACTGGGCACCACTGATAAGAGTCTAGCCCCATCCTTTTGACATCCACTCTTTAGTTAAAAGCATTGATGAGATCCCATCTCAGCCTTCGTTCTCCAGGTTAAATACTTTCACATTTCTTAGCCTTTAATTAGAAGAGAGTTACTCCAGACCTCTAACCATCCTTGTGGCCTCTGCTGGACTCTCTCCAGTAGTTCCCTATCTCTCCTGAAATGAGGAGCAATTACAGTGATATGGTCCCACCTATTAGATGAGTGGTGGGGCTAGTTGATAATAAATGGCTGTGTTGCAATATCTTTTCAGTCAGAAGGAATTCAGCAACCACTGTAGTGTGGATCAGTTTTCCCTTTCTGGAAAAAAAGGTGCTTGTAAAGCACCACTTTAAAGAAATAGGCTCCAGGCTGCATTCAGCATAGGAAGAAGCACCACACTTTAAGGCAAGACAGGAATTTATATGCCTGCATGAGCTTACAATTCTCTACTGTTTTGCTTCAGGATGCTATCTTCTCACAGCTGAGGCCTTAGGCTTATCCTCAACAGGTGGTTAATTTCTTTCTGTGTTACCATAGGAAGCCAAGTATTTGTGTTCTTTGGGTGAAGAGCAACTCAGCAGGCTTGGTTTTGCAGCTGCCAGAAATGCTTTCTAAGTACAGTTCTGCCTAATGTAAGAGTTTTGTGGGTTTTTTTAAAGGGGAAATCTAAAGATGTTAGTGGAATAAATGCAAAGCAATTGTTTGAATTTTACGTAATGCTGCACATATCTGTTGAAGATTTGTAGAGAGCACAAGTGCTGAGACAATCAGTCTGTTGTTCCACCTACTGCAAGCACCTTTATAATCTAGCATTAGAAAGTGAAACAGATACTGCAATTTCTCTAACACTTTTGAAAAACAACACTGAAATAAGGGAGTTTGATAGGATAGCTTAGGATCTCATGCTTCTGGATGCTGTGCAATTGGACAGGTGTTTTGTGAAGTACCCCTGGGGAATGTCTGCAGTGACATAAACAAGGAAGACGATTTCATTTCATGAATCACTAGATTGTCAGTGATGCATTACACTTTGTCTCAGATGCTATAGAGCAAACATGAGGTATTGCCCTAAATCGTAGACACCTATGTCTGGAAAATTTGAAACTAGGACTTTGTAAGTTGGATGATTTAGCATGGCAATTTTCTTAACTACTTATTCCTACTGCAAACATTTGGAGAAGCTTTTTCTTTACAGATTTTGTAACCGATGTAGTGATTAATCTTTCCTAGTGGTGGCTACTTTTTTCTTTTTTTTCTGTTAAAAGCAAATAATGATAGCTCTGAATATCAAGTAATTGCTTTATTAATGGAATAATACAGTGATATGTTACTATACATAAAGTTTTGTGATATAGTCTCTTTACTAGTGATTGATAAAGTAGTGTTTAGATAGTCACTGTGTGTAGTAGCAGCTATGTTGAGAGCTGGACATTACTTTATCAGAGACAGTTTAAGTCAGGGAACACTTTGGAGCCTGTCATCAACATCAAGAAAAAATGCCATGATTGTTCAATAGAAGCTGATGGTGAAGGCTGAGATAGCCAAGGTAAGGCATGGAAAATAGTGTTCTTCAACAGTGCTGGATATCGATGTGGAAGGAGTGTCTGGTTGTTGCTGCTTGATGAGGCTTTTTGTTTTTTCCTTGTTTGTTTTTTTCCTATCTCCCTGAAAGATATATCAATGGAAGAACTATTTGTTCAAGTTTTGAGAAAACTATTCTGGGCTTAATTTTTTTCTTAAATGACTTCTACATATGTGACCATTGTAAAGTTTATTTTGGTTTCACATTATTTCCTGCCAAAATTCTTATCAGTGTTCCTGCCAAAATTCTTATCAGTGAAACCATTATGTCCATCTGATGTTCACAACTTAGTATGCTTCCCTGAACTAAATCCTTTGGTATGCAATTTGCATAGGGTGTTTGTACCATCAGCTAAACACGATATATTCACTTTGTTAAAATTAGGTATAATTTCTGAATACGTGCAATATAGTGAATATTGACCTGAACTTGGACTTCATTCACTTCGGTGTAGTGTAATTTTGCTTTTGATGCTTTCCAGCTGTTACCACTTTGTATGTATCATTCAATGTACACAATATGGGAAAAAAATATTGCTATCACCTTTAAGAAAATATTTTTTATCTTATGATTTTCTGAAAGTTTATTAATTAACTTGAAAGTTAAGATTTATCATAGCAAACACCTGACAATCTGCAGTACTTAATCTACTAGTTCAGCAAAACGCTAAATTAATTCAAATTTGAAAAGGACTCTCCATCTATAGCAAAAGCATGTGTCAATTACATATTTAATTAAGAGATATGAATATTTTTGAAAGCTTGAAATTAATGGTTTCATTAGACTGAAAATTTAAACCTAAAAATGTGCAAAAATCCACATTAATCATCTAGCTTTAGCACATAAATGCAAATGGCTTGGAACTGAGCTTAATTTCAGACCATAAGTAGTAATCACCTAGTGACAACTCATGAGCTTCATTAGAACCCTGCTTTTGCTAAATGTGGGGAACACTAGGGATCTGCACAAAATAAGAGGATTATGGTATTTAATCAACAGAAAGTAGTAACAATAAAGCTTCATTAGATAGCATTTCCAAATAGGAAATCAAGGAACATGATCTTAAATTTAAGTGGGTTAAATGTTCATTTTAAAGTATTTTATTATGTGAATTCTCTTTTATTCTCTACATGAATGAGTTTGTTTCAGGCATCATACTAATTTATAAAATAATCATATCCAACAATTAGTAGCTGGATTTTTTTTTTTTTT
>VWZI01013574.1:408667-451439 GCA_013396835.1 Psilopogon haemacephalus | reverse complement strand
GCGGAAATTAAAAAAGAGCAGCATCCCATTGGGAAGCCAGAAGAAGATAAACTGGGAGCAGCTCTTTCTTTGCACAAACTTGAGCTAGCAGGCTATATAAAGCAGGAGTTTGCTCCAGCACCATACAGCCTGCAGTAGGAACCATACCAGGTCCTTTCCCACTCTGCAGCTTGCCCTGTACAAAGCCACCCTCTGCCATGGGACAGTGTTGAACTGTCTGTAGCAGGGTCCTCACGACAAGACACATTTTAGTCTCTCAGAAACACTTCTCCTGTACATTTAAGGCCTTACCCTGATTAGAGATGTGGTCATGCACAGATGTTTGTAGAACTGGATAGAATCAGAGAATCACAGAATTATTTAGGTTGGAAAAGACCTTTAGGACCATCAAGACCAACCGTTAACCCAGCACAGCCAAATCCACCGCCAAACCTTGTCACTAGGTGTCACACCTACACATTGAGTATCTCTGGGGATTCTGACTCCATCACTTCCCCGGGCAGCCTCTTCCAGTGCTTCGCAACCCTTTCATCCCAAATCTGATCCCCTCTATTCCTTGCTCCTTTTACTTCCAGGGCCTCAGCTTCCTTTTCTACCAGCAATAGGAGGTGGCGTCTCTTTCCAGTGGGAAGCAAAAGGCTCCCTTCTTTGCTTCCCAGCATCTACATCTTTAAATTCTCTCCACAAGTAACTGGGTGGCCTTCCTACCAGCTTCCCCACTTCTTAATAGGCAACTATTTCAGGCACCATTTTTAATTGTCTCCTAGAACATAAGTGAAAGGTGTAATTAGGTGTTTGTCCCTGAGCTGCAGCTGTGTGTATTCTAGCACATATCCTGGCAGGAATGGTCTCCCTTGGACATTCTCTGTTATTTGGCAAATTAGAACTCCTTGCTTTCTGCTCGTTACTACAGAGATTATGTAATGCATAGAGAATGTGATTGAAACATCTACATCGATTAACTCCCCAGGCAAGAGTGCAGAGAAAAAGAACCTCATGGTATGCTGGGAATAAAGAAAAGCCCAGGCTATATAAAACATATTTCTTCAAGCAGGCAGCTACCAGAGCCCAACTGCATTTCCAGCTGTTTGAATTTGCCACAAAGAATTATCAAGCCATAGAAACAAATTCATACACCTTCTCCCTTCAGAAAACTCAGCTGGCACATGTCCTTTGGGCAGGATGAGAGAATCACCACGATGAGATTTTCTGCAGACAGTGTTTCTGCCTGCTGCTCGGGCACTGTCCTCATTAGACAACTGGCAGCAGAGGCTCAGATCCCAGCTGCACAGCACCCACCTGAGGGGGCAGATTTTCTCGCTTCGATAGAAAATGACTGGTGACCTGAGAAACACCTTCCAGTGATTCTTCTCACTGGCAACAGCCTCAAAGCAGAGGAACAGCAGGCCAAGGAGAAGGAGCGATTCATGAGCGATGCAAAGCCTCAGATTCCACACCACAGGTCTGATGCTCCTCACTTCATCGGAGGGGGCTTTGCTCTCAGCAGACCTCTGCCCAAAGTTACAGCCTAGGAATGGATTCATTTCTTCATTACTGTATCCAGTTTCTTGATTAAATCTATGCTGGATTGTTTGAGTAAACACAACTTTAAAATAAATTTGGAATCAGCTTTCCCTCTAAAATCATTATTGCCTTCAGGAAAAGTCATTTTAGAGTAGAATTAATAGAGGTTTTAGCTTACAAACTCTGGACCAATTTGCCCATATGAGACCAGCGGAAGCTTGCACAGCAACTGAATATTGGACATCATGCAGATATTTCTTCTTCAATACTCTATCTCTGTTTAGCACCACCAGATGCCTTAATATGCAGTTATTTCCCCTTCATCTGCTTCTGCTGTAAGCACTCACTCCACTCTTTACAGTGAGGGTGACAGAGCACTGGCACAGGCTGCCCAGTGATGTTGCAGAGCCTCCTTCTCTGGAGACTTTCAAAACCTGCCTGGATGTCTTCCTGTGCAATCTACCCTGGGGGATCCTGCTTTGGCAGGGAAGTTGGACTCACTGATCTCTGGAGGTCCCTTCCAACCTCTAAACTTCTGTGATTCTGTGAGACACGGGCACCCCAGTGCTGGCCCAGGGAGGGAGACCTACGTTTCACTTGCAAACAAAAGCAGTCCTTAGTGAGGCAGTCATCTGCAGCAGACAATTTGTAACTGAACTTGGTACAAGAGTGAAAATAGCAATCTCAACTACTTTGCAATGCATTCAGTGTTTCTGGACTGACCAGGGTAAAATCTTGATGGCACAAAAAGTCAAGGCCATCTTTGCTGAAAGCTGTAATTCTACTTCCTCCCTCATCCAGTGGTTGTCAAGAATGGCACAACTGATGCACCTTCAGATGGCTCCTTTCTTTTGAGCTGTCTTCCTAGAAACAGCTACAGGCACTTAGATCTCACTGCTTTTGAGCAAGTACTGACTAATGTGTCCTATAGGAGGGGCTTGTAGGATGACAGTAAACCTACTGGAGCTTTGTGCAACGTTGTGATATCTACTGGATGTGAGCACTGCAAGTCTTCCTATACTGCTCTTCAATATTACACTGCAATTCAAAGTTCTGTTTGAAGCAGAGCTTAACCAGGCTATAATATTTGTATCTGTCTGCTCTCCCTTATGACCTCCTCTGCAATCCCTGGTTTATTACATCGACTGAGCTCCTTATTTTTTAATACAGTCAAGGAGGACAGGACTTCTCCACTTTAAAGGCAAATTAAGACTGAGAAAGAGAGAGCAAGACACTGGAAATTGGATTATTGAAGTGTTTGCATTCGCAAAGAGAGGAGCCTAGTTGGGATTTCCACAAGTACTTAAGAACCTTTGAAAATTCCTGGTGGACTTACATCCACGCCTCGGAGCATATCTCCACAGGGATTGATCTGAGCTCTTTCTTCCCTCAGGACACCAAGATGAAGGTCAGAAGCCAGGCAGATGCTCTAAGCACAGCTCTCTGCCCCTGCTGAGAGACAGCCCAGATATACTTATTCTCAGCCTGATGTCAGACAGCTCATTCTGGCAGCTTGGAGCATGGTGTGCATTTGGATCTGCCTGAAACCTTTGGATAGATGCTCCCTAAATCCCTGCCACTGAGCCATTCCCTTAGATCAGACTCTAATTCCTGAAAACCCAGAAATAAATTCCTGTACACCTACATCATGTGGAGAATAACCTGACCCTTTGGACTTCTACCTCTAACTAGTTACAAGACCTTCATATACCACAGCATTTTAAGATTTTGGTGATCCATTCAAAAACCAGAAAAGGACTTAGCAACATCAAAATTCACATTCAGATGCAGTTCTTGTGTACAGTGACTTCTGACTCAGGTGCAGACCTCTGCTAACCGAGTCACTGACAGAGCACAGCTGACTACAGGAAACTGCTACAGCCTAATTCAGCTTTATTTAACTCAAAGTAATTTAGATCAAGACCTAATTTTGTTTTTATAAATCTGCACAGAGGTGAAGCTTTCCTTTGGACAATGTAATTTTTGTTTTTCCCCTGACATTATGATACAGCCTATTGAACTTGCCTGCTCAGCCCTTTCTTCTTTTGTCACATTGGGAGTACCTACACCTAAAGAGACTGGGAAGCCTCTCCCTTAAGAACAGGGTTAACCTTCAATTGGCTGGTGGCACTGAAGGTTCCAAATGCAGAGACCTGTTCTCCTTGGGGAGTTTATGATGTGGAAGAAAGCTTATGCATGGTAAGTTCAGCCAACAGAAAAAGAACCTTACACACAGACGCAGGGACAAAGGCAGGCTTTGACAAAGTACAGCTCCTAAAATACATTTCTAAAAGCTGTTAGAGATGTTGAGCACTCTGTGTGGAGATAAAGGTATTCACTGCCTGAACCACTTTTTGACAAAGGAGGAATTTGGGGTTTTGTCTTTAGAGAGGCTCTAACCCTCAGAGGCTCTCATGGGGAAAAAAAAAAAAAAAGGAGCTTGAAAAGCAGCAGAACTTTTTATTTATTTGGTTCTGGTGCTGGTGAAGTCTTCAGGGATTCAGAAAACAGAAGCAAATGGGAAGTGCTGAAAGCATCCTGCGAGATGGATAAAGAGAAAAGTGAGGCTGCTCAGCACTTTGTTACTTCCCAGGAGTTTTTGTCTCCACAGTTCATCACACCATTTTGCCGAGAGCCCATCCTATTAAGTTGAGGAACTAAACACACAGCTGCACACAAATCCCTCTACACTGAGTGGGGAGGCTGAGGAATATCCTTCAACTCACAAGAACTGCACAAACCCAAATTAATAGCTGCAAGTGGTGCTCTGCCTGGATTGACTTCCTTAATACCCTGAAGAATAATGTGGGCTTAGAATCATAGAATCAGTCAGGGTTGGAAGGGACCATCAAGTTCCAACCCCCCTGCCATGCCCAGGGACACCCTACCCTAGATCAGGCTGCCCACAGCCTCTGCCAGCCTGGTCTTAAACACCTCCAGGGAAGTGGCCCCAACCACCCCACACTGGGCAACCCCTTCCAGGGCCTCACCACTCTCATGGTGAAGAACTTCCTCCTTACATCCAGTCTGAATCTCCCCACCTCCAACTTTGCTTCATTCTCCCTAGTCCTGTCACTCCCTGATAGAATCAAAAGTCCCTCCCCAGCTTTTCAGGCTTGGCTTTCACCAAGTGACCCATTTTTAAGAAAATTAAACCAATTTCAGACCACCATTAACCACCCTTGGCATAGCAGGAACTTTGATGCCTCTCAGGGACATGAAGCTGCCTTGACCTTTCTGTGTTTGCTATTTACCCGCATAGTGCCCCCAAGCTGTATTGTAGCCTTTATCTGCAGCTGTTAAAGCCCAGCCCTTCTGCTTGATGCTCATCTCTCTTTCCCTGCACATATGAATAGTTGCAGCACTTGTTTATTGTTACTTACAGATGAAATCCCACTCACGTTTCAGTTTTAAAGAGAGCAGTGTGTGCAGTTATTTTGTCTCAGCACGCAACAGCTCCCATAGCTGCGCTTCAGCACCGACGCTCTTCAGTTCCTTACTGTTACTGAACAGGAGAGACAATAACCAAACAATCACAGGTTGGTCTCCTTTCAAGGAACTTCCTATTTTCATGTCTTGAAAATAGATTGGCGTTGACACTGGGCATCCACAGTCACATATGTGCCTATGAAAGGGATGTCACAGAGAGAGATGAGTCAATAAGACTCACTGCTGACCTGCAGCCGATTTCTATGAGATCAAAGCTCTTCTAAAACTTTTGGCTAACGACTTCAGAGTTCTATAAAGGCCACCTGGAAAACAAAGCAGAATAAAAGCCCAGCAGAGTTCCCAGTGGGAAGAGAGCTTTGAGAGTATGAGAAAGCTCTGCTGGAAATAATCAGTGTGGGCAGCCATTGGTTGCTAAGGCTGCGGTTCAGCCTTAGGCTGGTTTAATGTCTATCTGCAGCTGAACAGGGTGGCCCCGAGCTATGTGACTCACCTGCAGCCTCATAAGAAGTGATGGCATATGGGAAACATAGAGGAGGTGAAAGAGGACTCCCGACTTGCAACTAGCTGTTTAGAAAGACCTGGGTGCATACTTTTGGTCTCTGAGAGCCAGAGCACAAGGAAGGCACTGAAATATCTTTAGGAAAGGAAAGCCTGCACAGGCTCTCAGAAGAGCACAGTGCAGGTTTAGGATTGTCAGTGCTTGCAACACAGGCTTCAAAATATTTTGTGCATTCCTTTTAAAGTGTGGGTTCCCTGATGCTCCTGAGAACCTTGGCTGTCATTAGTTTCAAATGCAAATTTCTATCTTCTGCACTGCTTGTATTCCCCAAACCCCACAATTTCACACAAAACTGTAAGATGTGGTGGTTAGAACTAGATTCTGCAGGAATAGTCATGATGTAAATCCCACCAGATGGAAGGCTTTTGTGGACAGAGTATCCTACAGCTTCTGAAGTCACTTTTCATCTGGACTAAAACATTGTGCATCATTCACAAAGAGCTTTGAGATGCTCACTTAGAGACAGGACCACGCAGAACCGCAGAGCACCAACATAACCCAAACGACTAATTTCTGGCACTTCTGCTAAAGAAAGGATGAGCTTTCAGGGTAGGGGGGTATAATGTAATAAGGCATTCTACATCTGTACAATAACAGCAGCCACCTTTAAATCACTAAATATTTGCAGAACTTCTGGCAAATATACTCTCCTGGCTACAGTGATTACCTGCCTGCTGAAATGTTTGCATACTTGCCTGGCTTTAGCATCACCTTTTGCCTGCTCAGTGTAATACAAAGTTAAATAATTTTCAGTGTAATCTTGGAAAGGACAATTGCTGTTTGAGCTACAGCAGCTATGGCTGAGCTTAATTACAGAGAGGAGGGAAATAAAAACAACAAAACCAAACCAGAACATGGAAGAACAGCTCAAGACTGAACAAGAAACAACTCCAAGGGTGAGTTTGCTTTTTGTAGTGACTGTCACATTGGCAACTGAGAGGGGCTGCAAGGTTGGCTTCAAGGTGAGCTCCTCAGCTCTTCCCAAAGAGTAAGCAGAGGAAGTTTGCAGCTGAATTGTGTTTGATGCATTATTGAGCTGTCAGCCTGAGCATGGAAGCAACACAGCAGGTATAGGTAGAGAGCAAGAATATCTGCACTCATGGCTTCTCTGGAAGGGTCCTTTCCAGACCCCTCCAACTGCTATTTTGTGTATTTGCTTGTTGATTTCCCTAAATTCAGCTTCAGCTGAGTGCTTGTTCTCTTCTACACAAATTACAGCAAGTAGCAACATCATTGGCATCTCTCAACAACTTAAATTGTGCAAAGGAAGTGGAGCTCTGGAGCTTTCTTCCATGCATTTTTTTGTTATATCAGTTGCATGATACTTTGAAGTGTGGCTTAAAGGACACTTATGAAACCCTATTTCCTTGACAGGCATCGATTCAAGCACTTTTGTTTCTGGGCTGCAGCTCTGATTATGCCTTTTGGGTTTGAGATTGGTCAACAGCAAAATTTTGGTGACAGAACAATAAGTTTGGACATTCTTGACAGAGAGTTTCAGTCGGGGTTGGCAGGGACCGCAAGGATCATTTAGTTCCAAGCCCCCTGCCATGGGCAGGGACACCTCACACTAGACTGGGCTGTCTAAAGCCTCATCCAGCCTGGCCTTAAACACCTCCAGGGCTATGGCTTCCACCATCTCCCTGGGCAACCCATTCCAGGGTGTCACCACCCTCATGGTGGAAAACTTCCTCCTAACATCCAGTCTGAATCTACCCATTTCTAGCTTTGTTCCATTCCCCGCCCCCTACCCCCCCTCCACCCCGACATCATCCTAAAAAATCCCTCCCCAGCTTTCTTTCCTTCACTTCATTGAGTTGCCATGGCTAGATTTCTACTCCTAGTACTGGTGCATTGTGAGTTTTCATGCACATTTATCCTGCTAAAACATTTTTGCATGCTTTTTACACGTCCAAGATCTTTCAGTCTCTCATTACCACTACTGAGATACATTTTCTTTAGCTTGTCAAATGCTGTTTCTGAGCACAAGGTTCTTTACCTGCTGTACCATGCAGATGGGGAATTAGAGATTAGTAATGATACACCAGTTGGAGCTTTTGTGAGTCATAATTCAGCTGAGTTTTTTGCTAAATTATTATAAAATCCTTGGGGCTAGTGTTAATGCAAAGGGCTGGAGCCAGGGAATAAGCATAGCCTGAATTCTTATCAAGTGATCTCTCTACATTTTAGAAGTAACACAGTTTTACTCCCATTTAAAAACGCACCTTCACCTCACAGAATTTCAGTGTTACTGCCCTTAGATAAGCTGTTCCTGATGCTCCTTCCCTGCCCGTGATTGATAGCAGCCTATGTTACAGATGTCTCCTTCATGAGACAGATAAACCAGAACAAGAGCACCAAACAAGTTCTGAAGCAGTGATGAAACACACCCTCTGATGGTGCAATAACCACATCAAAACAAACAACTTACTGAGCGACAGAAGAGCCCCAAACTCTGAATAATTTCAAGAAATTAAATATATGGCTTGGTAGAAAGGCAGGAAAGGGACATGCTTATCAGAAAGAACAGATATAGGGTACAGCAAACAGAAATTGCATTCTCAATATTTAAGTGTTCTGGTTTTCCTTTATGTGTTGCTTTCAAGTTTCCCAAGGCAGAAACTTTGCTGAAGTACCACAGCAGGACTCTTAACAGCAGAGATATCACAAATTGGTTCCCTATTTTCCCTTTTGTTTCCCCTGCATCACAGTGCAGTGTCTTTCTGCATGGTGAAACGTCTGTCACATAAGGGAATCACAGAGGAGCAACACAACCTTTCTGCTGTGCCTTCAAACAGGCAGGCTGAGCAGCAGGCAGCTTGTTGTCAGAGTTTGGCAATGATGCTGGTAACATGCTCAGTCCTCTCATCTTACCCTTGTTCTCAGAATACTTCAAACTCAAGTTTGTTCTGTGCATTAAATTGGCCTTGAGATGAAACAGCTGTCTGAGTTTCCTTGGAAGGAGGCCAACTGACTATTAAGGAAGGCATTGGATATCCTAAGCAATGTTCCTGATCTTGTCCTTTCATCTAGCGTCCCCTGACACAAAATGATCTCTTTCTAGAAGCTATCTTGCAACCTGTGAATTTATTAGAGGTGTTGGTTAGATGGCTTCTCCTCTTTCCCCTAGCTCAATACTCTGTATTCTCATTTTAAAAGCAGTTTAGAAAGCCTCTCAATAGCATCTCCCTCAGGGAAAAGCTTTAGCCTGGGAATGTACAAATATCAAATTAGCAGACTACCCAAATGACCCAAACAATACCATAATACAACAAACAAACAAGCAAACACAAAGGCAGAAATCCTGTAGTAGCTAAGATGCAGATGTACTGCAGTAGCTCTGTGATCTCTGCATCAGCTGGTGAAGCAGTGTCCATTCCCACGGCACACATTGCCAGATGCCAGCACCACCTCCTACCTGCTTCTCTCATAACTCTCACCACAACTGGGCCATTGAGTCTTGGACTTCAACTGGTAATAAAATCCACGAGTGAAAAGCAGAGTCATTAATTAAAATACTCCCCTTTCTTTTTGAACAAAATCATAAAAGAACAGAATCACTTCTGTTGGAAAAGACTTTAAGTTCACCAAGCCCCATTACTGACCCAGCACTGCCAGGTCACCACTAAACCATGACCATCAGCACCATATCTACACAGCTTTGAAATCCTTCTGGGGTGAGGACTCCACTGCTTCTCTGGGCAGCTTGTTCCAGGGCTTGACATCCTTTTCAGGTTGCTTAATAGTCAACCTAAACCTCCTCTGGCACAACCTGAGGCCATTTCCTCTTGTCCTATCCCTTCTACTAGGGAGAAGAAGGGACCAACTCCCACCTGCATCCAACATCCTTTCAGGTAGTTGTGGAGAGCCAAAGGTCTGCCCTCAGCTTCCAAGCTAAATAGCCCCAGTTCCCTCAGCTGCTCCTCACAAGACCTGTTCTCCAAATCCTTCATCAGCTTTGTTGTCCTTTTCTGGAGCCAAGTCCAGCACCTCAATGTCTTTTTTGCAGTAAGGAGCTCAAAACTGATCTGTTGCCTCAACAGTGATGAGTACAGAGGGGCAATCACTGCTGGCCACACTATAGCCAGATAACATGAAGAAATGCACTAATCTTTGTTCAGAAATGTTGACCTTTCCTGCTTTCCTTCAGATTCAGAGTAAGATCCCATTTGAAGTGATTGCAGCCTGTAATGAGACAGAACTGACATCCTCTTCACTGCTCCTTGAGGCTGATTCAACAGGTCATTAGGCCTGAGGGCAACAGTTTGGAAAAAGGCAGGTTGAGGCACTGTGATCATTCTCTCATCACGTTGGAATTTTAAAAATCATGCTTTAAACCAGCTCAGCAGTTTAATGTTTGGTATTTATTAAAATCTAGGAATCAATGGGGTTTTCTTAATCCTTTCCACGTCTGGGTATCAGAGATCATTACAGGATAGAAGAATTTCTCAAAGCTGTGTGCCTGGCACCAAAATGAAAATGTTAACCTTTCAGGAGAAGAACACTCCCTAGTTTCTCCCACCCCTGGCTCCCCTCAAGAATTCTCTTAATCGTATTTTGCACTCTAATAGGTTTTAGGAGTGCTAACAGTATTCTGGGTTGCAGCAATAGAAAGGGATAGGTTGTTCTAACCTGGAATAGATTATTCTAACCTTTAACAAGAGCAAATGAAAAGACAATTAGTTTGTGAGGCTTTCTGGGGCTGGAGATGAAATCCTGTCTGCCTTGAAGTCTATAGTTTCTGCTTCTGTTGAGATTACACAGCAAGGATTGTGCTCCAGCTCCTGTTCCACTCCCTACAATAAGCAGCCTGGAGTTAGAGCATCACCAAATAAGCTGTCCTCACACAGGGAAAAGAAATTCATAGTTCTGTGATACATCTTGAATAGGAAGCAAGAGTTTAGTGCAGAAACAGGACAAAGATCCTGTTTTGAGCTTTGCAAGAGATTGGAGCAGATTATTACCATGGTTCTCCTGGTTTTAGATGTAACCCATGAACAGAGGGATCTACTCACACAAATCCCTGGAGAGGTAGAATAAAAGTGCTATTGAGCTCTGGTAACAGCAGAACAAATAATATGCAAACAGGCCCTTTGAAACCCTTGCTCTGATGCATGTTTTCATTCCCTCCAAAGGGCATCTCTCAGTGGAGACTTTGATCAAGCAGACCTTACTGAGGTCTTTGATGATTCTCTTTCTTCATAAATTGGTCTGTTCTTGGCAGTCACCTGAAACTGCCTACATTCACCTGGTTATGAAGTTTCCATCACTTCAGTGCCTGCATTACAGAACATCTGTAATGTGAGCTGGGAAGAGACATAATAGGGAAAGGACTGGGGAGTATCAGGTGTGCAGCAGAGGGGTGGTTTGGTGATGTGTTTCTCCTTCTTTCTAGGTTTGGCCCTCAGAGACGGGGGAAGGTCTTGTATTGAGTTACAGAAAAGTCAAGTCCAGCCTGGATGCATTGCTGCTCTAGCTGAACCTGCTCTAGCAGTGGGGGTTGGACTAGATGATCTCCAGAGGTCCCTTCCAACCCCTCCCACTCTGTGACAACTCATGAATTTTCAGAAATGGAGCTGGCTATGCTGCTCTCAGCACTGGGAGCTATTTTTCTGGTATATGGCTGATTGCAGCCAACAACAGATTTATTGGTCATGCTGTGAAGTAGTTAGTTTCTTTTAATTTTTTTTTTTTTTAAGTCAGCACAGCCATACAATAAGATTCTGATATTTTTCCTATTCAAGTGACTAGAAATTTATGACTGACTTACAAATCAACAAGAGCAAGCCCTTGATTACAGACACACAAAGCTGTCACCTATTGTACCTACTGAGATAGCTCCAGGAAGAAATGGGTCTGTCTCTCTCTGTTTCAGATATATCTTTAACCTCTTCACCTCATCTCATTTCCATCCTCCCTATTACATCTGGGTTGAAGCACTGCTCTGAATGAGATTCTTTACAACTTGGAATTGTCAGAATTTTGTTAGGGATTGAGAAGACAGGAAGAAGACACAGCAAAAGTATCACAAAGGCATGAGAAATGTTTAAAAAAAAAAAGTAATGCAAAGGGAAGCTACACAGAAGGAACAGAAGTGCAAGTGAGGGGCAGTGGTAGTGCAGCAGTGCTGTGGAAGATCCATGTCCTGGCTTGCACAGGCATGATCCCATGGTCCCTTCCCTCTGCTTGGGGAGAAGCAGAGTACAGGAAGAATACAAAAAGGCCTGGAGACTCCCACTTTGACTTGCCCAGACTTGTTCCTAACAAATAAGGGCAAGCAAGCTCCTGACTTCACCTAAAATGGTCAGGTTTGACAAAGTACCATTCTGCTTGGTGAGTTTGTGTGGCCATTTACATTGGGGCAATCAATAAACAGGCTTCTGCCACATGCCTTTGTTGCTTTCACTTTTACTTTTGATTTGCCTGCTCTGCCCTGCCACATACTCTGCCCACAACAACCTTCAAGGTATCCACAGAATTCCCTTTGAGCTTTGGGTACTGTCTGGTACTATTTTGTGAGTAAATATTTCAAAGACTCTCCCTAAGAAATTCTGTAACCAGATTCTGTTGTGCCTTTCTGCCTTAGCAGCAGAAAGGAGCCTCTTGAGACCCCTGGTGGGCAAGAGGTATATTTGAAACTGAGAACCTCTTTCCACTTTTAATGTTTGCATTTGCTACTTGTTTGTTAAAGTGTCCTAGTTTTGCCTGTTGCCTGTGTATGTAAGTATCCAAACCCTGCCTTTCCAACATTGTAAATAAGTTTTCTGGTGAGGTTTAGTGTTAATAGCTTTCATAGTTATTAACAGCCTTTGCCTGGATATAAAATTTAATATTGATTATTAATTTTGCATAATTCATAACAATCATTGATGTGTCTTCTCATGGCAGCTCACACATGACACTGCAGTCACTTGTACACTTTTCAGCAGCAACCTGCACATCAGTTGTATCTACCTGAGCAAGCCTATAGTCATTGCTGTTGCAGGAGCACTTTTAGGGTGTTTTTTAAAATGTCTCTTCAGTTAAGAGCTTAGGAATCATCATTTGCAACATTCATTTTTTTTCAATAAAGAGATATTAAAAGCTACTTAACTGCTTGGTGATATCAAAAAGTTCACATCTTAAACACCCCAGGTGATGATGAGTACAGCTGCAACTCTTTTCTTCAGTCCAGCAGCTCTGTAGTTTATACACCTAATCCCCTATAGAATATAAAATGCTACAGTAGACTGAAATAGCTTCAGGCATTTTTTTTTTTCCTCTGCAGACAGTAATAGAAATCAGAGAGAGCTACAATCCAGGAGGATCCTAATATGCCAAATATCCATCTTGCTTGACACCACCAATCTCTCTAGATTTTTTTCTTGGTTCAGCTCAGCTCAAGGTCTCATCTGGGAGGCATCAGACTTCAGGACTGTGAAATTTGGCTTGACTGTGAGAACAACCCAGCACATTGCCCCTGAAGTGCTGCTCTCTCTGATGATTTCAATATAGCTTTGCAAAGCGATTCAGCAGCGGTGGGAGATGAGGTGTGGTGAGCAGAAGAGCACCAGAGGCAACCCACGTAGGCATGATGTGTTGTTGCTGCAGGCTGAGGAAAGTGCTGTTGGCTCATTAATTCTTTGCCGTGTTGTTAATCTTGGATGCTCACTTGCGCTGTGATCCCGCTTGGTTTCCATTTAACACTGCCCTCTTTAACAGGCCCTTTTCCAGCTTGGTTTTGCTGGAACTCTGCTGCTCTCTAGCTTTCAAAAGCATCCTGTATCCTCCACCTTTCTCTCACAAGTACTTTATCCACACACATCACTGGTTTCTTGTCTAAATTAAACCAGAAACACACTACCCATGTCTAAACAAAACCCACCTGTGCTGGTTTGAGGCTAATTGGAATACTTTAATGAGAAATATTAGATGATAAGCTGTGAAAAGAAAACACTGCTGGCTGATGTCTACTGCACTCACAGGTTTGCTGAGATGCATAAAAGCAAGGACACAGATATAGATAAGACAGTCTGAGTCGTCTGTCAGAATCTGTTGGTGTCTGTCTCTCTCCCTGGCTTCTAGCTGGATCTCTGTAACTCAACGAATCTTTCTGCTTCTAACCCCACTGGCCCATCCTTCCAATTTACCTTGCACATAAGGTAGATTCTGGAAAATCTTGAAGGGTGGAAAGAGGATGGAAAGGTGGTTGGGAGCCCCTCCTGGGGACTCTGATCTCTAGGAGGGGGCATTGTGTTTCTGTATTACTTTTAACTTGTATATCTCTGTATATAGCTGTAAATATTTTTAATATATTGTAAGTAACTGCTTGTATATTGTGCTGAGCTGTGAATATAAAGGTTCATTCCTTAACTTCCAGCCAGCCTGAGTCTAGTCTGGGTGAATTAATTGTGTGTGTGGGGTGCAGGTAACGCCCGAACCATCACACCACCTCATTTCTTCTCTGTGCTTTCAAAATGCAGCAGCAGAACTTACCTCTGAAAAGAAGGTCATTAAAAGTAATTTAGCTCCCAGGAGCAAAGGCATGGATTGGACACAAATACTTTCAGCACCTGGGAAACAGCCAGCTCTTGTGGACACTGCTCTGTGCTAAGAAGGCAAAGCTAGAAAGCAATAGTGCAGGCAAAAGTCGTGGATCAAGTGACACGTGGTCATTCTTTTTCCTACCCACAGGGTGTTAGCAGAAGGTGTAAAGCTCTGTGGTCTTTTCATACTGCTGAGGCCTCACCTGCAGCACTGTGTCACATTCTGGAGTGAGAAATCTGACTTGGCAAAACACTCCTCATAATCTTCCAAACAAAGGTAGGAGTTTTCATGTGAAGATAAAGGTCCAGCCTCTGCTAAGTCGCCCTTTTACCATAGCATTTGTGTAACAAAGATCTGAGGCTTGGCCAGCTGACAAAATGAACATTTCCAAATCGAGTGCTGGGCTCTGGTGATGCTGCTTGCTGCCCTGCTGGGATGGATGCACTTCTCTCCCTGCCCCCACAAACCTAGGGAGATGCTCCCTGTGCAACTCTACGTGTTCAAAGTTATGGTGATGACTTGGAAATCGGTGAGATCTAAAGGCATTTGATCAATGAGCTGACTTTCATTTCGCAGATCTAAAGGCAGCTTCAGAGGCCTGAACTTTGGAGAGGAGAGTTGTCCTTTATGCAAGCAGATTTGTCAGCAAGGGAGAGCTCTTTGATCTGGATCACTCTGCAAAGGCTTCTCCTGACCTTTCCTCCCACACACTGGCATCTCTTGGGACACAGATCCAGCAGAGGCTTTGAATTGAGTTCATATCCTTGGACCTTTCTTGTGAGTTCATCTCTGTTCGAATGATAAATCTGAGAGTAAAATTCAGCTTTACTTTCGAGCTTCCTGTGAGAAGATAAATTCAGTTTTGTATTTGGTTTCTGGCTGTTGGTATCTGGCTATTGACTCAGGAAAGTTTATAACTAGGTTCATCAAGTGGTGGAAGCTGCTTCATGTTTGACAGTGTTCACCTTCCTGAGCTGGGGCAGCTCTGCATGGGACTCTGATAAAGGAGGGGAGAGACTCCAGGAGACCTTTCCTTTGTAAACAGGAGGCAGCCACACTTGGCAGAGATTTGTAACATACAATGCATTATGACAAGACATCTGACACTGGGACCAGATACACAGACCAGCAACCCCTGCTTTACTCGTGTGAAGCAGCCAGACCACCAGCTAGATTCCTGCTTGGCCTGCACCTCGTGACCAGTGGCTAGAGATGTAGGACACTTTTATTTATCATTGACTAGAACTGACTTAACCAAGAACACTTCTATAAGGTGAAAATGCTGCTGAGCAGAGGCCCTCAGAGCTCTCGGTGGTTTGGCAAAGTGCAGCGAGGGTCTTCTTGCAGGTAGCAAAAGTTGGGCACAGAGCTGGTTTGCAACTTGAGGTCTTAAGGCAGCCAACAGTGCCCTCCTCTGGGGCTCTTGCTGAATCTCTGCCAGGAAAAGGCATTTAAAAACCTGCAAGTTTTAAACGGGGTGTTTTGCCATTACTTTGCTATTCTGTGTGCAGCTCTAAGCGACAGCTGGGAAATGAAACTGTTCTAGTTTTATTTTATTTTATTAAATTGTTGCTTTCAGTATTAGGCAGTGGACAGCAGACTGCCTGCATCTCTAGGCCATGGTCCAGATAAAAACAATCTATAGCATATATTGACAGAGGAAAAAATCCTGCTGAAAATAAGTTACGCAGTGAGATGCTGGTTTGGATGCTGAAGTACTCATGACTTGGGTCCAGGTTCAATATTAAAACCCATAAATTCCCTGAACTTCATTCAAATTCTGAAAATGCCACTCTGCCCTCTCCATGCCCAGCAACATCCCTGGCATAAGGCCTCTGTGTGCAAAGATTTCAGCTCTTCCTTCCCGGCACTGCAAGTCCTTCAGAGAAGCTCCTGCCACACCACCACCTAGAAAAGTATCTGAGGAGCCCTGAAGCACTCCTTGAATTTACATCCCTTAAAATGTTTAAACACCCTGAACAGGATCTTTGTCACTTGAATCTCTCCTTCCCCTTCTCCTTCTGGTAGTGAGAAGTCTGGAGAGAGTTTCCTTGGGTCTTTTCGAGCCACTCTGCAAATTGTAGTTGAGGCTCACCTTCAGAATTAAACTCCAGCTATGTTAACACCACTGTAAGTGCAATGCCCAAGCTTGTAAATCAGACCTCAGTTCTTAAAGCTCTCAAAGATTAATCAATCACAACTGCAATAGGTAACCTTTCCATAGATTGCCAAGCAACTGTATTGATCCTACTTGTGTACTGCAAATAATGGAGAGACCAGCAAAATAACTCATGGACAGTGACAGAACAGCTGCTGACAGCAAACAGTGGTCAGAAGCAAACTGAAGATGCACAGCTATAGAAGATGATGGCATTTAACTGGGAAAGTTGGAATGTAGAGATAAATGCAAATGCTGACACACATTTTCAAGTACAAACCTCTTGTAGCAACAGTAACAGAGTTTTATCCATTACTTGGAATTTTCTCCTTTTTTTCGGTGCTGCCCAGCAACCAGGACAAGGGAAAATGAGCACAAAGTGAAAGCCAGGAAGTTCCATCTGAACATGAGGAAAAAATTCTTTACTGTGTGGATGCCAGAGCCCTGAAGCAGGCTGCTCAGAGAGGTTGTGGAGTCTCCTTTGCTGAAGAGATTCCAAACCAACCTGGACATTGTCACCCTGGGCAAGCTGCTGTGGGTGACCCTGATTTAGCATGGAGGTGAGCCTGGATGACCTCCAGATGTTCCTTCCAATTCCCACCATGCTGAGATCCTGTGACTACAGACAACAGTGCAAGAATCACATCTGAGAAAAGGCAGAAAGCCAGTAAGAGGAAAGTGAGGAAATGCCTGAACAGGTAAAGTTGCTTGAGTAAAAAGCATTAGGGGGTTGTTGAGGTTTGTTTGGAAAACCAAGATGAAACAAATTCAGGATTTTGCCTTGTGTGGAGAGAGAAAAAAACTCAACACAGAAGAATTACAACGTCAAAGATTACTGAACGACCTGGACTAAAGCAATTTAGCGATGGATGCTTAGTTGTTCTAAGAGACTAGGAAGCATTGTGAAGACAGCTGGAGTATTTAATCTACAAAGAATAAGAACACAGATATTGCTAGTTTAAAGGCTTGAACAGGCTGAATACAGAAGCACCAGCACAGCTGGCTGTAGCAGCTCCAGCACTTGCAGACACGAAGTCACTGTCTGCGTGCTGGGGACTACCAGAGAAAGCACAATAAACACCTCCAGGACTCGTGCTTCTCTCCACTGAAGCCTTATCTCTTAGCTTACATTCTGGTTTGTCTTTTCTTCGGCATTACACAGCCCTCCCTGAACGTCTTGCTCCAGACAGGAGAGTTAATTGTCTCTATTTTCTTTCTCTAAGGCTGTCTGTGCAGACTACTTAGTCTCTCATGGAGGATGACAAGCAATGAGCTGAAGATTCACGTGTTGGCAGTAGCAGCAGTGATCTGTGCTGGTTAAGTCATTAGGTTCTGATTTCCTGAAGTCCTGTGGAAAGATGCAAATGACTCTTCCCACAGCACAGTTGTGCAAAGCACATCTTGGACAAAACCTGATGACCTGCTTACACCCTCACCATAAATCAAGTGGTGTGGCTAGACCAAATCACAGATGAGAAAGACTTCTTGCAGCTGGCTTTTACTTCAACATGACACATCCAGTCCCTCTTCTACAAGGGAGGGGTCAGGCAGTCCCAGGGTGTGCTTTCAGCTCCCCTAGGTCACAGCCTTAGCCTTGAAAAACAGAATCTGAGACAGAAAACTAAGTTCAGTAAGAAGGAAGTTTTATGACCACAGGCACATCTGGAACATTCAGTGTTGTGTCAATCCCCTTCAGTGTCATCTCCTCACTAGAAATCTAACAGCAAATACATCTGTGGTGCTCCTAGCACTGACCAGACAGAAGTAAAAAAAAAAAGAAAAAGAAAAAGAGGTGAGTTTAGGCCTGACCTAAAGCATTTCCTTCACTATCACTACAGCACTTTAACATGACACAGCACATCTTTTTTTTTTTCAATACAGATGTTACTCCCCTAAAAAAAAGAATCGCACCACACTTGACACAGTTTTTTTCCCCCCGTATAAGCTCCCCATTCATCAATACAAGTTAAGTATCAACACCCAAAATATTGAAACATGGCCTATGTTTCTGAATGTTTTGTTCTGACATCTGCTCAAGAACTAAACCACTGAAACATCCAAGAAGTCAGCAGCACATGGTGACCAATGCATTTGGTCTCCTGACTGTCACTGGGGAGCAGCCTATGGGATAAAATGCTGTAAAGGTGGAAATGTGTTGATGCTTTCAACTAAGCAGCTTTGGCGTTTCAAGTAGAAATTGGGGGTGTTATTTTTAGCTCCAGGTGTGACACAAAGACTTTAAATGCTGATGTTAGAGAGGACAGCACATGATGAGCTAACAGCCAGACCCAGGTGTTCTTGCAGCGACAGCTATTGTACTGTGTGTCACTTGCAGATGGAAAGGTGGCTAAAAATACCCAGCAATAGGATAAAAATTACAGAGCTAATGGGAACATTAAAAAAAATAAAACCCGGTGAGACACTGTTGTGTTTCTACAGCAGCACAGAGCCACCTTCACCAAGCAACAAAGAATTAACCCTTGTAACAGACTTCTCTGAGGGGGTTTTAATGCTCTGTCTACCAGTGTGGTAGGGCTGCAAGATGGCAATGCAGCTCCAGGACATTTCCTAGGAAGCAGCTGCCTCTAACCTGACCACATCCCACAGGTTACTCTGTGACCTGGGGCAAAAATTGTAACCAGGACAGAGCTTGGTCCAACCCAGTCAAGGCTGACAAAATACTGTTTGCTCTCCCACAGTGATCCTGCAAGCCAGCAGGGCTGCTGAGGCAGACATATCTCAAGAGTAACTTCAGTTTTAGGGGTACATTAAGTGAGCTTAGTAGCCAGGCAGTCATGTCCATACATCTGCATCCATCAACCAGCAAGACAGTGAGGTTTACCTTTGGGTTTGGTGCAGGGGGGTTGTTTGTGTTTATTTTATTTTATTTTCTGGCTGCTTGGTTTGATTTTTTTTTTTTTGGTTGTTGTTTTGTTTGGTTGGTTTGGTTGTTTTTTTTGGTTGGTTGGTTTTAGGTTGTTTGGGTTGGGTTTTGTTTGTTTGGTTGGGTTTTTTTCCCCAAAGAAAAGCTCCACTTGTTGAAGAAACTCAGAAGTGCTAAGTTCTGCTAAGTTTCCCCCAACTACTAAGGGCCTATTCTTTGCCAGGATAGTGTATAACTGTCCCATGGGATGTAGCAAGCAAGAGCTGGCTCCAGGCACAGGCGTCTGGATTCAGGCTCAGCAACGGACAGAGCAGTAGAGGGCACCCACATCCCACACAAAATCCATCGGCAGCAGAAGCCTCTCCTGGTGTGCTTTTTTATCAGTAAGCAGAAGGAAAGCTATCGCAAATTAAATAGTAGCAGGGAAAAAGTCCAGCTCCAGTTATCTGTCAGCAAAGCTTTTGCTTTACACTTGCCTACCACTGAGCGAGTGGCTGAGCTGCTGAGGATGCACTTTGTGCCAGAGCCATGCAAGGTTCAGCAGTCCTTACAAACTAATGGGATGCTTCTGGTGCTGCCCACTGATCCTTCTCCCTCTTTAGAGCAGGACAATGATTTCCCCAATTCTGAAAAGTCTTTGTAACAGGAGTTCTCTCCTCAGTCTCCTTTTTTCCAAGCTGAACAACTCCAGTTCCCTCAGCAGCACCTCACAAGACCTGTGCTGTAGAACCTGAGCAGAATGGCCCTCTTGGACCAAGCCCAGCAACGGGCAAAAAGTTGGATGAGCCCCGTGAGACCTAAGTCTTGAACAGGCTTATGGTCATAATGATGATATTAGCTAGTGGCTTTTTGGAGCACAGCTGTCCCTGACGATGCCAAGCTATCAGTTTCTGCCCTTTTGCTCCTTTGGGGAGGAGCCTCTGTGTCAGACAAGAAAGGGGCACGTTGTGGGCAGCCAAGGCAGTGACTCAGTGATCCTCCCAGGGGCTCACCTTCATCTGTCCAGGGGCAAGTGACAATCCCAGCCCTCAATTGTGAAACATGACATGTTTCAGAGCAGGAGAGTATGGTGGCATTTTTGCTGCTTTCCAAATATCCAACTCACCCAGGGAGCTTTTGTAGCCTGAAGTGCAGCCATTGTCTCAGGTTAAGATGCTGCACAGTTAATTGCACCTTTTTCATCATCTTTCTACAGGCAAGAACTTCCTACACCCTCCTTTTCTGCCAGTGAGACCAAGAATAATTTCCTCAAGGAGGAGACAATGCAGTGGTGGTGGTCACATTGCAGTTGGAAGGATTATGCTAACTTAAGGGAGGGGAAAAAATAGAGGTGCATTAATGATACAGACCTGAAAATACAGTCAGGCAAACAGGTCACACCGATGTCAGTTATTTGATTAGAAATCAAGCAAACTGATGAATTCCCATTAATCTAAAGAAGCATTTTAAGTGTGTTTCAGTCAGCATCTTTGCAGCAGTTTGCACAGGAGCCACTGAAACTAGACAACTGTGTCACCTGGAAGAAAGGGCAGAGACAATGACCTTTGCCTAATTACTTAAATTACTCTGCAGGATGCAAAAATAAATGGAAAGAAATTCCATTATAATCAAAAGTGTTCTGCTTCCCTCTATTCATTCCATATTCGACTTTGGCACCAAAACACAATTAATATTCTCCTGCTGAATTGGAGGATTTTTAATAATGCATTAAATTATTCCTTGGGGTTCACTGAAAACTCAGGAGCATGCAGAATGGTTCTCTTCAGCGCTCATTTAGGCAGCAGTGTCTGAGCAATTCCCTCCACGTCTTTACAAATGAAAATCTTGCACTTGATGGTCAACGGTCATGCTGTGATCTTAATTGCAGTGGTCAGTGCATATCAGTCTGGAGCCTCTTCACTAAATGAAATCAAGGTGCTTCTTACAAGTGCTGGCTTTGTTTGGGAAGTTAATTCCTTATTGCAAATAAGACACCCCTCTAAAATGCTCTCTCCTTATATACAGCAACTAGGACTAATGTCACTTGCTACTGGGCAATGCAGTAGTCCACATGCCCCAAGCTCCTCTTGGTTGCACCTCTCACCTCAAATTCACACACAGAAACTTCTTTAAGTTGTTGAGCAACAGCAAAAAACTCTCCAAGGGCTTTTGATAACACTGCAGTTAAGAAAACTCTGTACATATACAAAGCATCAATAACTATTTTATTGTCCACGATGATGCTTAAGTCTGAAGTTTATAGAAGATATAAACCCTGGATAAGTGGATCCCTGACAAAGCATCCCTGCATCATAGAGCGGCTTAGGTTGGAAGTGAGCTCAAAGCTCATCCAGTTCCAACTCCCCCACCATAGGCAGGGACTCCTCCCACTAGAACAGGTCGTTTCTACTGTATCTCAGCATTTTTGGCACACTGCTAGCAAGTGAATTTTTCACTTTATGGCTGTAATTGGCAGTCCTGGCTCAGGCCTGGGAGTGGCAGTGACAAAATGGTGTGAGATGCTTTAGCTAATTGTCCCCTCTTGCCAGTGAATATGAAAGTGGTGGTCCCACAATGGTTATGAAAGGAGATGGAGCCAAGCTGACAGCTGTCTGCTTGGGGTTTTTCCTTCCCTTTTCCTGTTAGGAGATTTTGACTTCTTCTAAGTGACACAGTAAGGAAACTCACTCTGCCATTTTCCATACAGGACTTTCTGCTCATGAAATAAAGCCTTCTGGGAGCAGAGCAGACAAATAATACTCAGACTCTGGAATTCTGCTGTATGAAGTGATTTATGACCTTTTGATTCAGCTCAGAGACTGCACTGCTACAGCAGTGCAATGCAAGAAGCCCAAGCTGGAAGATTTGTGACCTGAACTACAACAGCCTGGGGACATTCTACAGTACAGATGAACTCTTGAGCTCCCTTTGGCGCAGTCCATACGACAGGGATCAGCTGTTAAGGTCTGTTAATGCCAGCACTCTCTAAAGCTTTCTGGGACAGAGTGGCTTGAGAGATGGGGAGCTTTGTGATCAGGGAACATCCCATTTACTGGAGGAACAATATTGCCTTGAAGATGCAGGGCTGGCATCTCTCAAGGCTTCACATACCGCCCTTGTGTGTATATATGGATCCCAGTAGCTAACACAGAATCATTAATGTTGGAAAAGGTCTAAGATCATCAAGTCCATGCATCACATGTGTGTGCCTGCCTAGGAGCACCTACAGTTCTACTGTATTTCTGCACTGTTTTAGCTGAAAGTGTTACCCAGAAATATTGCCACTTTTGCAGATACACTGAATCTGGCAATAAAGGAAAGTTACAGCTGCACCTTTCCCTGGATTTCTGGAAAGGCAGACAGCAAAGCTATTTATATCCCAGCTCTAAGCCTGCCTCTACACATTTGCAGAATCTTTCAGATTTCTTTCCAACTTTCAGCTACCCTTTAATTTCTTTTCTTTCTTTTCCCCTCGTGGGATTTCTCAGATTCACTGGATTGTCATGGATATTTGCTTTTGCTTAGTTGTAATTATTGCCTTTCCTCTGTATTTCTAGTGCAGGTGGCTCTCTACTGTGTGTCAGCCTCACTGGAAGGGAATGAGGAAACTGTTCATAAGCCACACTGTGGGGAAGGTGAATTTTAGGTTTAATTTAGGAATTTTAGGCAGAGCAAAATTTTAACCTTATATTCTAATATTAGCTGTGCCAGCTTGCACTGAAGATCTGGGAAAGATGATTTTTTTTTCCCACAGGGAAACCTTCTGTTAAGGTGAAAACATGGAAATGTGTGTAAATAAGATTAAGGTTTTAAATGGATAACCTTCAACCAGCCTTTTCCTGGGTCTCAGGCAAGCCTCTGGACAGATGTTGCCACTCTTCTTGTATCAGAACTTTATAGTAGAGATATTTAAATCAGAAATATTTTCATTTTTACATTTGTTTACTCCTCCACCAGCTTTTGCTGCTTCTCCAGGATTTGTGAGGCTCATGTAAGATTTTAATCCCAAAAACTTTTCAGGAACCTGTGACCTTTCACCCTTTGTGATGAGTTTTGAGGACAAGGCTGACTGCATGTTATGAGAGGAAGGTTAAAGCTGCCCAGGTTTGGAGGAAGAGGGCATTTACAGGAGAGAAGGACCAAAGAGAACATGAAAAATTGAATCACTTTATCATTATCTTCTGGAAGGATGAGACCTGGAGACTAGAATTAATCTTCAAGCCTATCCTGATTTCTCTGCCTATCATTTTTTGAGAAGAGAATGTTTTCTCGTATTAGTAAGTGTTGAAGGTCTTAGCTGATCCATAACCACAGGCAACAAAGCTGGTGAGGGGTTTAGAGAGGCTGAGGGAGATGAAGAAAAGGAGACAGAGGAGACTGAAAGGAAGCTGGAGTGAGCCCAGGAATGGCCTCTTCACCCAATTAAATTACAAAAGGATAAGGGGTAATGGACTCAAGCTGCATCAGGGGAAGCTTAGCTTGAATACACTCAGAGCAGTGTGCCACTGAAACAGGCTGCCCAAGGAAGTGGTGGAGTCACCATCCCTGGAAGTGTACAGAAAGTGTGCAGATGTGGCACATAGTCATGGTGGTGCTGGGTTGGACTTAGGGACCTTTGAGTGCTTTTCCAACCTTAATGACTTTGTTGTTCTACTCTATGATTCTCTAATTTCTGTCACTGTAATGCATAGAGCATTATTTATTGTTGCTGGCATTAACTAGCCAGGACATATAGCATATGCTTAAAAATCCAACCAAACAACAAAGCCCCAGAGCCAAACACCTGTCTTGTCACAAAATGACACCATGCCCATGGTTCACTCTCTTCTGCCTCATAGCCTCCATGTTTTGCTCAGATGAATCACAAAGTGACTAAGACGTTGCCATTCCAGAGATAACAAGTTTCTGCAAGTTTTGTGATAATGGACAGCCAGGAAGAGAAGAGACTTGTTCACACCTCCACCAGGGAAAGAGCACAGCAGAAATGGTGCTTCCCAGGGACCAGAAAGCTCAGCTGAGAGGCTTTCAAACGCCCTAAGGCTGAGGCAAACAGCAATCGCTCTTAGAGCTCCTATTAGAGAATTCTCTGCTCTGGCACAGGTGGTTTGCTCTTTTTACAGGATAAGGTCTCTGATATTTAAAGAGACATGAAGTCATGCCGAAGCTTTTGTTAAGCTCTGCTAAGAAGAAAAGACTTGCAGTGCCTGGGTCAGCTGAGCAGAGTGCTGGAGCCATCCCTGCTCAGCAGGCAGTAGCACCACTTGATGGAAAGGTCCTTAACCCTCACTTTCCTTACACTCACCGCCCTGGGCTGTCTTGTTGGCTCAGCCATAACATCCATCATTGTTAGCATCCACTTCTGAACTTTGGAAAAGAAATTACAGGTTTTCAAAACGGAGAAATCAGCCCAGAGCTCCCCTCTGCCCCATGCTGCTGCCTGGGAAGGCTGCTTGAAACTGGCCACCTGCAGGACCACAAATCCATCTCACACTTTCTGAACATGCCTGCACAGAGGCATTTCAGTGCCGGCAGTCATGAGAAGCTATTCCATACACCTCAGGTCTGAACTCCATAGGCAGTGTAAGCTCTGTGTCTGCAGAGATTAAGGGACTAGTTTTGGAGGAGCTCAGGCTCTAACTGATTTGCAGAGGGATAGCATAGCCTGTGAGTCCTGTTCTTACCTCTGCTGGTGCTTCTCCTTTGGGCAGGGTTCAGGGAAACTAGGATTTCTGCACACCTGAGGTGACTTACAAGTGCTGCCCTTCCCTCATGGGGAATCAGGGAAGAGCACATTTCTGTCTGTGGACACAGAGTTATTCCTCAAACTCATGTCTGACAGATCCCTTATCCTCTTAGTGCAGTCAGAGCTTGCAAACCAGTCTTGGTTTTTATTGGCTTTAACAGCATTAAGCACTCAAGAGTCACAGCAGATTTCAGATTCCAAGGGCTGTTCCAACTCCTGAGAAACAAAAGCACATCACCTATCAGGTGAGGCAGGGCACATGTCAAATATCTCAATTTTCCTCAGTAGCAGAAAGTCACTGTGATAACCAGAACACTGCTCCTCTGCAGGCTCAGAGGTGTCTGAAGACACGCTCGCTGCTCTTTGTTCATTAGACACTCTAATGCTCTGAAGAGCATCTGCTTTCTCTGACAGGATATTATGTACTCATTACCCAAAACAGAGCCATGCTTGTACAAGGCTCACAAGAGGATAAGTGAGCAGGGAACAAGGAAGGGAAGATGAGAAACCTTGCTGATGCGTGTTAAACATCCTTACTTTCATCAAGTTTCTAGTCTGGAGAACTGTCAGGGTATTGAAAGGAAGCCAGGGGACAGGCAAAGAGTGAGATGAAAGAGGAAATTAGCAGAAAGCTGTTTGTGTTGGATTGCCACAGAAAGAATCACTGTTTGCCTTAGCAGAGAGAGTGATAAAACACACAAATGAGCAAGTGTGACCTTCCATTTCACCCCTAGCACAGGTTGTGGGTAGCTGTTCCAGCAGAACGAGGTAGCTGCTTTGCCTTTGAAGTCAAGTTCCTCAGGAAATCACAGAAAATAGGTGGAAGTGACAGCAGAAACATCTTGTCTAATCCCCCACTGCAAGGCAGGATCAGCTTTCCTGTACCGCTCTTGACAGGGACTCAGGAAGGGTGGGTTGCAGCTCCCCAGGCAGGGGATCTCAGTGCTTAGCTCTTCTCAGTCTTAAAATACTTTCCGTAACCAGAATTACACTTGGCATTGCTCAAACTCCTTATTTCCATACCTAGGAATCTCATACTTTGACAGAACTCCCTATAAAATGGAATTAAGTTGTTGCTATAACTGCTGTAACCAAACATCTGCTGAAGTACCAAGCCAAGTCTGGGTCCAGATTAATTCCTGCATCTCCACTCTTCACTCTCTATTCATTGCCCCTTCCTGTTCAAGTGACTGTGACAATGACCCCTAAGTACACACTGTGGTACATGACATTTTGATGGAATCTAAAGCCTACTGGCCAAGTAGTACAAATTAAATTAATTTCATTCATGGATTTTAATTTACTTCCTACAGAGTGGTTTTTTGCATCCCAGCAAGCTAATGCCAAAGTCAATGATGACTGGCATCTCAACCTTTCACTCCTGAATCACATCTGCAAACCACATTGGTTATTGCTGCCAAGTGCATGTGCTGCTTATTTGATTAGCTCCTCCAACGGACACTGTCATTCTCTGCCACAAAGATTTGTGCACCTGTAATTTGTTAAACCAAAACCTGATTTTAGGAGCCCCTGTGCCAGAAGCTGCAACACTTTCTGCTGCCTTCCCACCCATCACTGTCTCTCAGCTGCATCCTGGATATTGTGCCTCATTGTGTCATGTTGGTGAGTGAAAACCTCTGGTGGGGAAGGGACTTGTGTGTGCCCTGCCACAGTGAGCCATCACAGCACTCTTGAACAAGAACCTATGGCTACCTGAGGATATCATCTTATCATTATTACTGTTTAGGGCTATATCTAGCTGGTTTATCAGCTACTGCAACTGGTAAGCTCTGCATATTTCTATTGGAAGACAGACCCTTAGGCACCAGGTTTGTGGATGCTGAACATACCCTTTGGAGAGCACCCATGCCAAGGAGGGAATCCAGGTGCTCTTGTAGCACCTTTGTCCTCTCAGCCTGGCTTTCTCTGCTCTCATTATGAGAAGTGTCACCCAGACAGACTCCAAATGCAATTCTGCACTCATGCTCGTCACCCCAGTCCTGGCTGGGCTTCATCATGGCCTCAGGCCAAGGGGGGATCTTACTGATAGAAATGATGATCTCAAAATACATGAAAGATTTGCAGGGAAGCTGTGGTTTGGAGATAAGTGAAGCTACCAAATACATTGCAAGTGATTTTCCTGCAAGTGATGTGCACAGCTCTCAGTTGGTGAAATAAAACCCAATTTCATTCCTTTTTGAAGTGTTCAACACATCTTTTCCCAGTTGAGACATTCTGGGTGGAGAAGTACGGTAGGAATCTTTCAATAAGAATTGTCCTGACTATCTTCAGCCTTCTGACATCTCTCAGGCTCATGGCAAATAGAAATTATACTCAAAGTCTGTACATTTTGTTCTCTGGTACAGCCAAAGACACAATTGCTGGCATGGAAACCTCTCCTCTTTTCTTCTGCATTCTTTACCAGGCAGCACATCACTACTGTGTTCAATTCACAAACTGTTTCAGCACTTAACATTGATTTCTGTTCAAGTTTCTTTAAGATCCAAGGAAGTGCATTGCCAGGTGGTAATGGACACAGTTCAGACTCCCAGCTCTAGCTGCCAGTTGGTTTACAAGGCTTCAGAGTGGTTTAAATGGGACACCAAGGAAATTATCATTTGCACCAAAACAGGGTGGTTTGCACTTAAAAAATTGATCAGGGCATCACTATAGGGATAGAATTTATGAGTCAATAATGCTGTAAAATGCAACTTACTGTTTTTTTTTCTAGCAGAACTTCCTAGTGATCTTTTAAAAAGTGACAGTTTCTTTATTCCTCTATGTCATGGAAAGGAAAAAGCAGCCAGGAAGCATCAGTGCACATTTCTGTGGTAGGTAAGATCCCAGCCCCCATCAAAATGTCTAACATTATTATTCTGGATTGCAAATTCATCTTGTGTCTTTTCTGCTTTCCTGTACGACAAAAAGGAGACCCAGTGCACTTTAAAAAAGGCCTAAAGTGATGATTAAAAACATAAACATCCTTGCCATGATTTTTCTGATTTTTTTTTAATCTTATGCTGAGTGCCTGCAAATTGCTGCTGCTTTCAGCACGCAGTCACCTTGGTGACCCTTCCAGCTTTGTCTCCATAGATGTCAGAACATCATAGGTTTTTGTGTGTCTTTTTTGGCAGGCACAACGTTCCACTTTAGGGAGACTTTTAAATAACTTCACTGCACTGCTCATTTCCAGAGCTCGCTGCTTAAAAGCACAAATCACAAAACTCAGCTGCATTTAGCCGCAGCATTTTCTAAGGCTCTTGAACTTTTCAAGCAATCCAGGCCTGATTTACAGTTTCCTATAAAAGTCAAGCAGCATTTCAAGGTGTCGTGTGCCTGTGTCACGGGCACAGTGATGCCATTCTGACTGCACTTTGCTTTCTTTTTGCCACCTTTGAACCCTGATTATAAAAAATACCCATTTGCATCAACTAGCCCTACGTGACGAGAATCAGACTCGCTCCAACCTCCCTGCAGCTTTGCATCTTCAATTTTCAGCTACCTTTTAATGCTCCTCAAGTCACGGCACATGTCTCACGCTGCCTTTCTTTCCTGACCTCTTGGTGTAAGGCAGACCCAAGACACCCACACACTGTCAGTGAAAACCCAGAGCTCTTCTCACCCTTTCCCCAGGGGCCAGGTTTCCTCAGCATTTATGCAAAACCAGGTTGACACTGCTGACTCCACTGGAACTTCTTTCACCTTGCACTGATACTGTTTGCTAGTTCTGATTTTTGAACATTTGTTTGTGGATTTACAACTAACCTCTAAAGGAACCAAAAGAAATCAGCATTTTGTCAAACTGCTGCTGCTGATTACATACCTCAAAATAGAGAGATTAATAATTCATTGTTGCCTCCTTATCTGTTTCCTCCCTGTGATGGTTCAGGAGTCCCCCCACTTTTGAAATCACCCAGACTAGGTTCATCTGGCTGGAAGTTAATGAATGAAGCTTTCTATCTACAGCTTAGCACAATATACAAGAAGATATTTACAATATATTACAAACATTTACAGCTATACACAGTAAAAAGGTAATACAGAAACACAACACCCATTCCAGAGATCAGAGTCCCTAAGAGGGGTTCCCAACAACCTCCCTCCCACCCACCAATCTTCCCAGAATCTGTTTTACATGCCAGGTAAATACAGGGAAGCTTGACCAGGGGAGTTAGAAGCAGGAATTGGTTAGTTGGGTTACACAGATTCAGACAGAAGGCAAGGAGAGGGAGAGAGACCAAGAGAGAGCCAAGGGGCTCTTCTTTGTCTATGTTTGCGTTCTTACTTTTGTATCTGTCAGCAAACCTATGAGTGAAGGAGACATCATCATTGTTTTCTTTCCACAGCCTATAACCTAATTTCTCTTATTAAAATATTCCAATTAACCTCAAACCAGCACACTCCCCCAAATGCCTGCTAGACTTCACACCCTCTTCACAGCACACAGCATCCTTGAAAACTGATGAGTGGAGGCTTCTCTCTCTCTTCCCCTTCACTTAGGTCTCAGTGGGTGGCACAGTAGATGCTGACTTACCCGAATATTAATCTATTGTCATTCATACAATGCACATCTGGATGAAGCTCGTGGTCTTGCAAATAACTGAAACAGTATGGGGGGTGGGGGTGTTGAAAATCTCCCTGAACTGTTCCTCCCTGAGAACTTCTGATGACATTGGAATGGTTTTGTGATTTTTTTGTTTGTTTTTCTTTTAAATCAAACATTTTTTTTTCTTTTTACAGTGAAGCATCTCCACAACAAAATCCAATTGTGAGTCGTTCTGCATTATTAACTGTGTTCTGTGCATCTGAATTTCAATATAAAATAGCTCCAGGTACAGTATTAAATTGAAAAGAATAAATCATACTAATAAAGCTCTTAGTTTTAAAGTGGGCTTTCCTTTTATTTCCCCCACCCCCCTTCTCCAGCTTTGATACCTTTTAATACAGCATCATGCAGGAAACCTGTGTCCTGAAACAAATTAAAATGTGTAAGATATAGAAATCTCAATCTACCTTATCACACTTTTTCTTCTTCTCAAGACAGGAGAAAATTGTGGCTGTGTGACATATGCAAGAGATTAAGGAACAAAAACCAAGCAAATCAGTGCTTACAACAGGAAGCAAATAGTGCTGGCTGCTCCATTTCCACATTCATTTGAGCATCCCCAATAACTAAGTAACAATTAATTACTTGTATTAGAAAATGGCTTTTAAAAAATTGATAACTAGATGCTGAGTAATTAGAGGGTGTTAAGCTTGCAATTATTTCACTTAGCTAATTCCAGTAAGTGGAAGTAACTGTGTGCATGTGTCCTTTCAGAGTGACATCTTCAGATTTCCCTTGCTAAAATAATTGATACAAACAATTAATCCTTAGTTTTAAGCATCCCAAGTGCCCAATTTAAAAAGCATCAGATATCATTGTAAGATTTGGGAATATTTCTTCTGGTGCCACTCCAGGAGGAAGAGAGAGATGCAGGAGGTGCACAGGCAGCCTGCTCTTCTCACCAACACCTAACCAAAGTTCAGGTACTGCTGGAGTCCTTTGGCAAGTTGAGGTTGCTCAAGGCCATCTGATGTCTTAATTAAAGCAGATTTATATTGTAAGCCAGTGTAACTTCACCAGCTGGTGTCTGAGCAGGTAACTCAAGTTCTCACTGAAGCACAGATTGCACAAAGACTTCTCAGTGGCAAGACCTCAATAAAAACAAAAGCATTGCTGTCCTCAGCACGTTGGTGCAGTAGTAAATGATGCACTGTGAGTAACAACCATCAGATCTCTAAATTAGATTTGCTTAGTTCCAAGTTCTAGCCACTGGGTCTTCTTGAAGAGTACCAGTGAGAAAATAACTCTGGTGGCCACATTCTCCCTCATCTGGCTTTATAAAATGGAAAGAGCCTCTGGAGACCTTTTCTTGCAACACTGAGTTGACCTTTCAGCTCCATTCTGTAACCAATTTAGGTTTTGAACACTGTGTTTACAACATGTACAACAGCACAGCAATATGCAGCAGTCAAAACCTGCCTTCATTAAGGTAGTTTTCACACTACAAGTCTTCATTTTCACTTATCCAAATGCTTTGTCCTAACCAAATGATTTTATGTTTTCCACAGTGCCTTAGAAATCAACATTTGGGAAACCCTGCAACTATTAAGAGTTGTCTTAATTTTCCCCTCTTGATTTTAAACGTATCTTTTGATGTTATTATCGTTACCATCAACTTCCTCTCCTGTGGGCACTTCATCTTTGCTTACTGTAACCAGTATGTCTGAAACGTTCCTTCTTCTTTGCCACATTAGAAAACGTTCAGCCATTAATTGTACTCTACTGTGAATGCAGATCATTCCCAGTGTATTGCTTGGGAAGTGAAATCCCTCACAGTGTGTTCCCAATGCTGAGAATGCAGACCTGAGGTTATTATCCCTGGCTAACAGGCTGGGACTGCCTGCAGTCTGGCTGGAAATGTAGAGCAACCACCAACATTCAGTTGTTTTATGGAGCAAAAATTGAGAAGAGGCAATGACAGAGCCTTTAGAAAGTCTTCAGTAAAAACAAACTTTGGGAAGCTTCTTAGAGAGATTATCAGCAGCAAGTACAGATTGAGTAAAGAGTCCAGATGTCCTGTCCTAGAGTGGGTTTACTCCTCGCTGCAAATGTACTCAACTTGCACTTGTTCTAAGCATTCTCCATAACCACTGTGTACAAAGTTGAGATCCTCTCAGTACATAAAGCAGGGAGAAAAGGGAGGCAAATACAGCCAAGTGATTGCTGCAGCCTGACTCTGCACCTCCAGGAAAACAAAGAGCTGGGAGCAACCAGACCCCTCCTCGTATCTGCAGATGCAATGGGATAATTTCTGCAGAAGGCCAGAGAGACCTTAAAATTGTCCTCCAGAATGTAATTAAGGTTCTTCTCTCAGTTTCACCCCAACCTATCTAATGGTCAGACCCCTAAACTACAAAACGAACTATTGAAACTATGAAGATGCTCTAAGTAGTACATTAATAGGTGTGCATAATAGCTTGAGGGTAAACTTAAATGCAAGAGCAGAAGATATTATGAGCAACAATTTGGTAAGATCTTTTCCATCATTCCTTCTTTTTGAGAAGCCGAAAATTGATTCTTAACACTAACTGGAAGCTGTCCTGGCACATTGCAGGAATTGTACAAATAGCTGCTGGGTAAATATTCAGCACATGCTTAAGAACAACAGGCAAGAGTGCCAAATACCTTAGCAAATCCTGAGCACAACAGTACACTGTGTGGTGAGATTACTGACCTGGGACACAAGAGTATCTTCCTGAGGAAGTGGAGAAGCACTGAGGTATGAATGCTAAAGACTCACAGCATGTGCACAGGCTCCATCCACAGTATCCCACATCAAAGTCTCAGTAGTCTGCAAGCACCTACAAATGCAGCTCCTCTATTTGCTCCTCCTGCTTTTATCTTGGCAAGGTCTGACCTCAGCAGCCCTTCATTTAATGTTTGCTGAATGGTTCCTGGAGTGATTGCCATGCATACAAACAAGCAGAAGAGAAAAAAGCCTATCCAGAAGAAACTGATGTAACTTCCATTTAAAACTTGTTCCTAGTCTTTATGACACAGTCTGACGTTTGTCTGGGTGAGAACACTAAAACCAGAAGCACATACTTTGCTGTAAATATGTTTTTACTAGAATTATTGTAGCTTTTATGCTCAGAGATGGAAAGTCAGCAACCATCTGTGAATGGCTGGAGGTAACTGCAGATCCAAACACTTATGGCTCACACCAAGTCAAATAATCATGGACCCAAGCCCTTGCCATGTCATACTTCATAGCAAGGCAGATGGCTTTAGCAGCAGATCTCAGCAAATGGAATGCTGTAGCCAAAAACAAAGCAAGAGATGGAACCTGGCTATTGTCAGTTGCAGCAGGTTGCTCTGTAAAGCGTAGCATACAAGATCCAAGCAATGCACAGGAACCACATGGACAGCATTTTTTTTCCAAGCATGCTTATAACACATGGATTCTTAATGCCTCTATAATGCCATATGCAGTGGGCTCAGTTTGATGCTCCCAAGCGCTATCAGATAATAGGATGCAGATCCCACTGTAGACACAGCCTGTCCATAACAGTTGGCCAGGCAGAATACTGCTGCCAGGAGACCACCACCAACAAACCCCCAAACCTAGGCACAACAAAACAAACCAAGCCACACACATTAAAAAACAAAACCAGCAACAACAACAACAACTACTCCCAAATAAATGAAATCACATCACAGAAAAGCTCCCACCCCCAAAAAACCCCAAGAAACCCAAACCCACACAAACAAATCAACAATAGCAAAACCCAACCAGCTGAAAAATCAAAACCACCTGGCTGAGCTTTGAGGTCCCTTCCAACCTAAACCATTCTATGATTCTAGAAGTGGCACTGAGGGACATGGCTTAGCACCAGAGCTGGCAGAGGTAGATAATGGTAGGACTTGATGATCTTAAAGGTCTTTTCCAGCTAAAACAATTTTGTGATTTGTGGAGAGAAAAAGGTAGGTTTAACAGGTATGTAACAAAATGCATCCGAGGAAGAGACCTGCCAGGTTTGTCCAGCTGCCCACCTGAGCTGTCTGCAGTGGTTGGGGCAGAGACAAAGGTTATCAAAAGCAGTTAAAGTGCAACTTTGATTACACAGGATCTATGCTGAAGGAACTACAAGGGGAAAATTGTCCCTTATTTTCTGGCATATTCTCACACTGCTCCTGTCAGCCTGTTTCACTGGATTGAGATCTGTGGTTTTCTTTCATCACTGCAGTGAAAAACGCAAGCAGAATAAAAGCACTAATCCAGATATTTCCCTAAATATCAAGAGAATTCAAACCTGAGTGGAAGCTTGCTACCCCAGGCCCTTCATTAAATGCAAATTATTCTTGTTAAAAGTAGTATACTGAAGACTGATTCCCAGACATACTACTGACTTGATCAAGCCTCCTGCAGAACAAAGCTATAAATATTACTATAAATATTCATGAAGTTCATGTAAATAACATCTCCCACGGTGCTGCTGCTGCTGTGCTGCACAGGTAGAGTGCATAAGGCATTTATTTATTTATTTCTGTTCTCAGGGAGGTGGTCCACTTCTCTATTACAGGGAAACAAGAGAGCCATGAACAAATTCAAGTGCTCAGGAATGAAGGAGAGGCTGAGTCACCAGCAAGGCTAAAATGCTGGTGTGTTGAGAACAGCATGGTCCTGTACAGCATGTATGGCTTTGTTTCCAGAAGCAAAAGATTGCAACCCTGCCCATAGCCAAAGCCTGGTTTGGATGCTGCTCCCCATCACTAGTTCAAGACCAGAAATCCGCTTGCAAGTCATGAATGGTTTATTTTGCTGTGGTATCTGTGCAGTGCCGCAGATCACAGGGATCTCTGTCCATGAAGGGTGATGCTGCCTCAGCAGAGCAAGGCTGCAGATGAGCCAGCCAGGACTGGAAAACTGCAGCATCAAGTGAGCTGCAGTTCAAGCTACACAGTGGCATGGTACCATGTGAAGAGTATGAAATGACTCTTGGCTACTGCCTCAGTTCTGTCTATAAAGATGTGAGAGATTTTTGTCTCTCTGCTTCTCTACCCAAAGCACACTCCTCACACACACAACCCTGAGAAGGAATGGATGGAAAGTTAGACAGACAGTCAAGAGTGCCCTGCCACTTCTGATCCAGCTCTGTGATGCCAAGGTCAGGGAGAGCAACAAATGTCTGCCCCAAGGTGCATTCCCTCTGCTGCTCCATGACAGGATGGTGTTAGCAGGCAGCTGACAGAGTCTGAGGGTTATCTCATGGCATCATAATGGGGTTCAAATCAAGGAAGTCACTGACAAGAAACTTAATGAGGAGTGAAGGGTGCCTAGGGGCTTTCTAGAACACTGAATTTGGCACAATTAAGACCTCTAAAAGGGAAGCAACAGAGCAGAGAGCTCTTATTCCTTCTCCTGTTCCTCATGCAGGCAGCTGCTGCTGGGAAGTTTTCATATCTTTCTGATCTGTTCCATAATGAAGGAGCCACCTCCCACTAACTCCAACCCAGATGCTGTGCAAGAGGTGGATGAAGTCACACTGAACCTGCCAGCAGGAGTTTTGCCACATGACTGAGGCAGCTCCTGGGTTACTAATGTTGTAATTTTTATCTTTTATTTGTAATTGTACTTCTCCTCATTCTATAAGCCTCGGGATGAGAAAAAGGAGAGAGGGAAATTGAAGGGAAAGCCTCAGTAATAGTTCAAGACTGATAAAAATGCTGAGCCACTTTCCCCAAGGGAGACTAAAGGCCACAATAATGTCACTCTTTCTTCTTGTATTTGGTTTTCCATTAGAACAGTTTGAAACTACAAAGAAATCTCAGCAGTTGGGGGAAGAACATTTGGGGTGACTTTTTTCTTTTTAATATGATAATGATAAGTTTTGCCTTTTTTTTTTTTCTTCATAAATATACAAAGACTATTAAAATTTGCCTTTCTTATTTGCTCTCCAGCTTCACTCAGCAGGGCAGCATGTCTTCAAACCCACAGCTCTCCAGATCCTTCCCCCAAACATGACAAATTTCCTAACTGATCTACATCCATGAGTGACTTGCAAACTTTTGAGTTATAACTCATTAGCCAGCTGCACCTCTTCCCCCACCCCATTTTCCATTTACCTTCTAAATATTCAGGAGGGTGCTGTAGAATAGGACCAACCTATGTGCCTCCTATTCACATCTTATTTTGGGCCTTTGGGAATGTGTATACGTGCAGGAAAAAAATGAATCATTAGCTTGATGATTGCCAAGAAATCAGAAGCTGGGGCTCATGAATGGTAGCAGAGATAGAGGGAGCTGAAGTGTCAGCAGAAGGTGAGAGAACCGCTATCAACAAGGCAAATTCATTTGTATGGGCTCAGCATTGATCCAGTTTTCCACAGCTCCACAGCCAGGATACTCTTGGGGGAAGATGGGCTGAGAAGAACAGAGTCTGTCCAGCTATCATATCTAGGGATTCTGTTTTTCTCACACAAGGAGAAGGGAAAATTGCTTAACCCAGAGCTGAGCTGCTGCTGCTCCTCGCATGGGAGGATCCACTCAGGGGAGTGCTCTGTTACTGTCACACTTGCCACATTCCCTTCATCCCTGTAGGAATGTCACCTGCAAAGAATTCTGCAGCTTTCCCCATATTCCGAGTCCTTGCCCCTTTGGTTGTGGGGATAGTTTCTGCCATCTCCCATGGCACCATTCCATGGCATAGCAGACTCTGCCCTTACTATCTGTTAGCAGAGTTCAAATTGATCTATTTCTTGGAATTCAGAGAGAGAAAACGTAGGTGACAGACAGGACTGATTTTTGAATCGTTTTCTTCCTCTTAATCAGAGCTGTGGCTGTGCTTGATTATCTACAGCTCAGACACCTTCCCATCTGAGCAGCTGGAGCAGCAGTCAGGCTCCCCTCCCCTCTTCTGCTCAGCTCCTTCTCCCCACAACCTTGTCAGAGGAGCCTCTCTTCACACTTCTGCAATAGCATGGGGATACTTAGCTAGGTGCTCCTGAGACCTCTTGCCAAAAACTGCCAAACCCTGTCTCCCTAGACAGATTCCTCGAGTGAAAAGCAGGCATTTCTTTCAGGGAGAAGTTTAGTGCTGTGTGAAAGATTGATGCATTACCAGTCCAGAAACAGAGGCAAGCACTTCAAAGTGGGAATAAAGAGATTTGCAAAAGCTAAGAGTCAGTCTTACTGCCAAATCATAAATAACTGAAGTGCATGTGTTCAAAGTGGCTTTAATTCAGAAAGAAAATAAAAAGAGAGCAGGACACGCAGGCAGGTAAATAATCCAAAGCCAGTTCTAACCCAGCAGCAAATTAACCTTGAGCCCATTGCCTCTAAACCTGCAGTGTGGAAACCATGCAGCCCCCATCACAGCTGATGCTTTTCCTGTCACCACAAATACCAAGTCTGCTACAAGTGAGCTGCTTTGGCCAAATTGTTTGCAGTGTGGTCAATGTGCCTGTTATGAGAGTGCCAACCACATCAAGGGAGACAAATTTTGGTGGCACAACAACTGTTCAAAATCCTAGGCTACATAGAGTGGTAGAATGGTCTCAATTGGAAGGCACCTTCAAAGATTACAGAATCACAGAATGTTAGAGGCTGGAAGGGACTTCTAAAGATCATTCAGTCCAATCCCCCTGCCAGAGCAGGATCACCTATACCAGATCACACTGGAATGCATCCAGGCAGGTCTTGAATATCTCCAGAGAGGGAGACACCACAACCCCCCTGGGCAGCCTGTTCTTTGAATCCTTTTAGCTGGGAAAGGCCTTTCAAGACCATCATCATGTAGTCCAGGCCTCCTATGACAGACAGGAACACCTTTCCTTAGCTCAGGTTGCTGAAGGCCCTGTGTGATCTTACTTTCAGCAGTTTCAGTGATGGAGCACCCACAGCTTCTCTAGGCAAGTTGTTTTGTCTCTAAGTTCAGTTTGAGGTATTAGCAAGGTCATCTGTGGGGTGCAACCTTCAGTGACAGAAAGATGATAAAAATGCAGCCAGGTCAAAAAGCCCAGGTGAAGGTGACTAGACAAGATTGTGTTGCTTCCTTAGCATTTAACCAGTGCTGTGTACCTGCTGCTTCACCTGGTCCTCAGTGCTGAAGTGAAATCTCAGGGCAGCCCAGCACTTAAACGCACAATTAGTTTTAAACACCTAATACTTCAAAAGTATTAAAAAAGAAAAAAAAAAATCACATCCAGTTCCTGAACATATCAATCAAATCTACTGTTCCCTTTGAATTTTCCATGTACAGCAAAATTGTAGCTATTAGCCCAGAGGGAATAATCCCAGTAAATCCATCAAACTGAGCCTAAGGAGGAAGGGAAAAGTACCTTATGTGGAGGGGCCATCAGTAACATCACTCCTGAGCTGTTTCACTAATGCCAGTCCCAATTACATCACACAATGGTCAGAATCCTTTTCAAGCATTACTCATTAAACAAACAATCAAATCAAGGAGCACAAAATAACTGGATATAATGACATCAACTTCGATGACATCTGATGTCACCTTTGATGATGCAGGATAATATGGAGAACTTCTCTTCTGAACAGGTTGTCCCTAAGCAGAAACAAAGGCATAAAGAAGCAACTCCTGAGTGAATTACGTTTTATTTAAGAACTGGTACTCAGAGTGCATGTGAGCCTTGCAGGAGAAGAGGCTAATACAGGCTGGCAAGTGATCAAACTGGTCAGTGGGCAGCTAAATTGCTTCTCTCTTTGCTGAACAGTGTGGGTAGAGCTTAAACCTGAATCATTGTTAGGTAGTTTCATTTATAGAACCATGGAATTGTCATTAGTAGTGCTTTTGTTGTTTTAGTTTGTCTGGGGGGGAGGCTTTGGTTTGGGGTTTTAGTTTTTTGTTTTGTTTTTTTTTACTGTGTGTTTTTCTTTTTGTTGGTTGGCTTGTTTTGGTTTGTGTGGGTTGGTTTTTTTGCTTCTTAGCTGCTCAAGACAACATCCATTTGTGTTTCTGTACCTAGGTGGAAAGAAATTGCTCTCCCTGGCTCTAACTGTACTGTTCTCTAAAAGGCAGTTGCTTCCAAATTCTGTAAATCTTGGGCTCATTTCTCTCCTCTGCTTTCTGATGAAGGGAAATTTGTGTTGGACAACTCCGTCTCCCACCCAAACAAATTCTCCTGCCTCTACCACTATTTTGGCATCAGGTTTTGGGTTTATTTTAGGTCAGCTAAAAGAAACCCCATTAGAGTCATTAGACAGATACCAAATGAGGCTCTGTGCCCTGCTCCTCACGTGCACACCCTGCTTATGTGGGAGCTGGGACCTCTCATCTGCTGGCAGGGAAATTGTGACAACATGCATCAGGAAATCCTTGGTCTGGAGGATATATGGGATGTAATCACCTAAGGAGCAGACAGTCATGAAATAGTGTGGGTTGGAAGGGATCCCTGGACATCATCTGCACAACCTCCCTTGTAACACAGGTACACCTGAAGAAGGTTGCTCATACCTCCCAGTGCAGATATTGTCATTGCAAAGTGTTGAACTTGCTTTCAAAATTGATCAGACCTGGTTACACCCAGGGTCTCATCAAAATCAGTGAGCACTCAGCAGGATGCTAATGTAGAGTACAGGCTTTGGGCTGAGCATTTAAGCATCTTGTTTTAATCTTATTTCACACAAAAATTGTCAGTTTATTTCATTCTGACCACTAGCAAGAGACACAGATTTGCAATCTGTGATGATTTGTATGCTCAGCATTAAAAGCCTCCTACTAGAGAAGAAAATACGTAGTAAGATTTGAGTGATTAAACTGTTTCAGAGAGCTTTTTATCTTTTGTAACTATGGACACTGTCAGCAGGAGAAAGTCAAGCTAAGACAGGGCTTATAAATCAGTGTGGAATATTCTGTAAGGTCACACAAAGAAGAGGAGCAGAGAAGGAATGCACACTCTGGAATGAAACAACAGGAGATACTTCCTCATTCTCCACCCCAACCCAAAAGAGGTGCAAATGCAAAGCTCTCTGCCTCACAACCTCCACCTCCTCAGGGTGATGGGGCATGGCTGGTTACAGCTGTCCTGTGAAAGAGCAGCCACTGAGCTCCCCAAACACAGCACTGACTTGGCAGAACTGCTAAGGCATCCCTCACCAACCCCAAGTCATTGCACCAAATCCTCCAACACAGTCTCTGCTTTCCTGAAGCTGTGGACATTTTATCTCAGGAGAGTAAGAGTCACTGAGCTATGAAGGGAAAGAGTGAAGCCAAGGGAGCACTGCTGAGCATTCTGGGACAAAGTGAACAGAACAGCTCACAGAGCAGCCAGCACCAATTGTTTCACAACAGATTTCTGACCAAACTAGATGTCAAATCCACAAAATGTGATGCCTGAAAACTGTTTTCTCCTTTCCCTGTCTCATTTACCCTGTTCTCTAGCAACTTGTCATGGAAAGAGTAAGAAAGGTGAGCTTTTCTGTCCTGACCAATTTTTTTGGTAAGGTTGTCAGAAAAAACAGACATTCCCTTGGCCAAAAACATCTGCTCCAGATCTGATAGACCTTGGGTACAAGATGTTCAGCTCTCTGATCTGTAATTCCCTGTGAGTGTAGAGGACTTGTCAGCTTTTGGAGACTGATGGAGCCCTGCATGGCACATTTACGACCTTGTCTTTGGGATTGGGGCTAAGACAATGTCACAACACGATTCTATTTTAATTCTTAGATTCACTTGGTAACGACAGCATCATCTTTCCAGCAAACAGCAAGATCTTCTAGCATGACATGGGCCAGGTTGTATTGTCTTTAGTCATTATTTGGTGGCACTTACCATCCACTTTTGCCGTGGAAAATACACTGGTGTAAGTGTGCTAGACTCTACACAACAAAGCCTTTCTGATCCTAGCAATCAGCAGGCAACACTCCTTCCTTTCCTGCTCCTGCATTGCCAAGTCCCATCTTGTACTTGAAGGGGAAATGCAGCTCTTTGTCCTTTGCACACCCTGGGGAGAAAGAAATACTAAGGCACAGGGTAATTCTGAGCTCTACCCAGCATCATGGTTACCACATTGTCATCTTCCAGGCCATGCAGTGTCTCAACATTAACCAATTGCCCTGAATGCCAAAGTGAAAAAGAATTTACAGACACAGAGGACAAGTGGAACAAAACCATCTTAACCTTCTGTTGCAGAGTTCCATTTCCCAATCTATAATCAGCTCTTAATTTTTTCCATGTGCATCTTCTCATGCACAGGTGAGATCTGTATTTCTGTGTCCTCTGCAGCTGGTGGAAAACACCATGCTGCAAGTAACTCTGTCTCCTCTCACATTCTCTATTCAGCATTTACAGAGGTTCCAGCTCCACTTCTGTACAGAACTGCTGTTCAACATGTCCAGCAGGGAGAGGAGACTCTGTCCTCCTTCTTTGAGGACATTAGTGCCTCTTAGACTTGTTTCACACAAATGCCATTTCAAGGACAATTGTACTGCCTGACTACACCCCACACTTCCCAAGCTGGCCATGCACCTGAGCAATCTTTAGTTCACATACATGAGCAGGGGAACACAACAACACATCTGCTGAAATAGCACCAGGGAAATGTGGGAGCTGAGTAGATGCTGACACTGGTTTAAATTGCACAGACAGTGGTTGTGAAACCACAACACTACTAGGAAGCCTTCTTGTATATCAAACCTTAAACGTTTTGTAGACAAGAAGACACCAAATGCACTTTACCTGCATATATCAATGTAATTAATGCATGCAGCTCACAGCAGACTTTTGATTAAGATCAAGCAAAACAGCAACCAATTAATTTGGATCAAAATGAGCGAACTAGCATTCCAATCTTGTTTTGAAGGCATACCTTGACACCAGCTTAATGGGCCATTAAGGAATTACTGGTAGTCTTTACAGAGCAAAACTCCCCATGGTGTCTATGGGAGCTAAGCTGATTGCTGGAGCAAACTCTGTCTCCTAAATGAGCTGCAGAGGCCATTACCATAGAGAGGGAAACTCACAGCACAAAATCACAAGTCCAGCTGATTAACTTTTCAATCTATGCTAAATAAATTTCATATCCATGATGTGCAAAATATTCTACAAGGTGCTGAGAGGGCAGCACTGAATTTCAAACTTGAATTCATCTGTCTGAGATGAGAACATCATCTCATGTGACACCATTTAGGGTGTAAGAGACTCCTTGGTGCTGAGATGCAGAATCCTGGAGAGGTTTACAGACCTCTCAACTTCTTTTATATTTGTTTGCTTTTTTTTTTTTTTTTTCCCCCTTCTCTTCAAATTCAGGCCTGAGACTTTGGCTGCAGATGACTTATCCTGCTTTGATCCACAGCTCTGGGGGAAGCCTGCAAAGCTGGGATGGTTGGCTGGGGCACAGCAGTTGATGCCAGGTCAAACCACGCAGCCTTTTATCAGCAAGAGCTCACAAGAGCCTCAGAGCACTGAGTGGTCATAATAAGCTCACAAAGCAGTGGCAAAGACATAAGCAGAATTGCTGTTATCCTTCCTGAGCTGCTAGCAGCTTTAATCATTTATATTCTATGACAAAAAAAGAACTTCGGCTCCTCCGTTATGCTTGAGACCACAAAATGCCACAGTGAGAAAAAATCCTGCCCCAAAGATCTCCCAGTTTAAAATAAGGAAAGAGGGAGAATGACATCAGCTCTTCGAAAAGACATTGGGATCATAGGTAACAAGCAGATTGCTGTTAGAGATTTCGTGTATTTACATATCAACACAGAAAGCTTAAGCTCAGTAATCACGTGAATTATGACTCTTTCATCTTTTCCTATTAAAATGAAACATGGAACTGAGATTGCCCTGGATGGCCTGGATTGCTCCTTCTGTAGCCAGGCTCAATACAATGGGGAAAAATAGAATCATAGAATCAGTCAGGGTTGGAAGGGACCACAAGAATCATCCAGTTCCAAGCCCCTACCATGCCCAAGGATACCCAACCCTAGATCAGGCTGCCCACAGCCTCATCCAGCCTGGCTGCAAACACCTCCAGGGATCTGGCCCCAAACACCTCCCTGGGCAACCCATTCCAGGCTCTCACCACTCTCATGCTGAACAACTTCCTCCTCACGTCCAATCTGAATCTCCCCACCTCCAGCTTTGCTCCATTCCCCCTAGTCCTGTCACTCCCTGATAGCCTAAAAAGTCCCTCCCCAGCTTTTTTGTAGGCCCCCTTCAGATACTGGAAGGGCACAATAAGGTCACCTGGGAGCCTCCTCTTCTCCAGACTGAACAGCCCCAACTCTCTCAGCCTGTCCTCGTAGCAAAACAGCTCCAGCCCTCTGATCATCCTCGTGGCCCTTCTCTGGACATGCTCCAGCATGTCCACATCCCTCTTGGAATAGGGACTCCGAAACTGGACAAGGTAGAATACAAAAGCTCCTAATGGAAGGAGAGGAGA
>VWZI01013574.1:381662-408627 GCA_013396835.1 Psilopogon haemacephalus | reverse complement strand
GTGGGCACATGAAAATGAAGCCTGCTAAAAGGACATAAACCTTCTGCCCAGCCAGTTTTCCAAACCAGAAAGCTACAACCTGTTGTGTTTATTGAAACCCTATTCTGAGCTCCCAGGGTTCAGCGATGTATAAACCCATCCTTAGAATTTGGGGCAGAGTTCTGTTTTGGTTTATAATTTCCAGGTGGAAAACAGCAGTAACTCCACCAAATAAACACTCTTGATGTTCTCTTGGAGGTTATGGCAATAAACAGACATTAGATTAATCGGGCATTGGAACAGGCTACCCGGGGAGGTGGTGGAGTCACCATCCCTGCAGGTGTAAAACAAGAATGTAAACATGGCACTTTGGGACACTTAGTGAGCATGCTGGTTGATGGTTAGATTTGAAGATCTTAGAGGTCTTTACAGTTGTAAATGATTCTACAGCTTAGTGATCCTCTGCATCAGGTTTCTGCAGAGGAAAGCGTCTCTCACCCAGGGTATTGCACAGAAACAATTGTTACTCTCCTGTTCTAATGTGGCTAAGCACAGGCTGAATCACCAAGAATGTGTTTTTCTCACTGACAATCCTCAGCAGCTGTCAAAGCTTGTTTCAGTGAAACATACTCACAAGTTGCTCCTAAACATTCAGCCTGTGAAACAAGCCCAAACTAATACAATATGTGTTGTGTTTGTAAGAGGAACACAAACTGTGACAGTTTGCCTCACACCTTAGAAAATTAGGTTCTGTTTTGTTTCCTTGGAGGACCTGTTGCAGAAGTGAATGCATTTCAACACAACAGTGTGAGGGCACTGCTGTGTTCCATGTCAGGAGCAGAGTTATGATCACTGACCTGCTTTGCCTCAATGTGGTATCGCCTGCACTGAACCAATATGACAGAACATCTTTGGTTGGAAGAGACCTTCACGATCATCCAGTCCAACCTGCAACCCCACATTGCAAGGTCACACTAAAACATTTCCCTAAGCGACAGGTCCACAGGCCAGGATGACACAAGTGAGACCCTGACCTTAGATAGTTGCCAGGCACTTGGCACCCTGAACCTTCTGCCTCCTGAAGTGAGACACCCAATTCTTTAAAGCAGATCAAGGGAGGTTCTCCTTCCTATTTACTCAGCACTGGCGAGACCCCATCTTGAATACTGCCTTCAGTTTTGGGCTCCCCCGTTGAAGAGGGACAGGGATCTGCTGGAGAGGGTCCAGCAGAGGGCTATGGGGATGATTAGGGGACTGGAAGGCATGACTTATGAGGAGAGGCTGAGGGACCTGGGAAGAAGAGAAGACTGAGAGGGGATTTCATAAATGTTTATAAATATCTGAAGGCTGGTCAGGATGGGGAGGGGGAGACAGGCTCTTCTCACTTGCTCCCTGGGATAGGACAAGAAGCAATGGGTGTAAGCTGCAGCAGAAGAGGTTCCCCCCTCAACACAAGTGGAAATTTCTGTACTGGAAAGGTCACAGCACCAGAACAGGCTCCCCAGGGAGAAGCAGTGAATTACAGCCACAGCTCTGCTGTTAAAACATAAAGTCACCATGAATAGTTAAAGCTCCATGAAAATTATTAAGCTTTGAGTACATTAAATAGGTACTCTTCTACTCCAACATCTTAACCTGTCCTGTGCTTAACCAGCTAAAACACAGCTGGAGATGCTTTGTTCTGCTGCAGCAGTTTGTGTTGTCCCATTTGTCATTACTAAACAATTGCTGAGTTAGCACATTAAAATTGATGGCACAAAACTAAAGGAAGCTTCTGAAGCCCTACTGCATCAGTGCTCTGGTGAGAAAGGTTCACAAAACTAGGAAGCATACATGTAATTGGTGTCATTATCTCTTTACTGGCTAGACACAAAATTTAATAACATCCCTATAAGAGTCCTCACAGACCTTGCTTATCACCACAGGTAATTAAACAGAAATATTCTGCTATGTTAGGGGAAAAACCACCAGCAAGGAGACAAAGTTTGTGTCAGAGTAAGTGATGAAATCTATTGTGTCCTTAGATTAATTTTATTATCCAGTTCACTGTATTATCTCTTCCCCCCTTTTTTCCTTCTTATTCCTTTCTACTGCTTTTTCAAACTGTACCTCCTGCCTGTACCTTGGCAGTTTTAGCCAAGATGTCAAAGGAGCCAGCAGGAACTGATCAGAATTTGATAGCCCTGGATGCTGACAGGCAGGATCTGGAGGTGACAGCCTGCAATGCTGTGCAGGCAGGGAGGACACACATGGACAGAGCATTGTCCTGTCCTCAGGACACACAGACATCTGGCACACATCTCCAAGGCTGCAGGCAGCCAACACAGAGATCCTTCAAGACAAGGAGCAGCTGAGGCCACTCAAGGTTGGGAGAAAACCCCAAATCTCCTTGAAGTCATCTTTGCTAAGCCATCCTGAGCTGCTCCAAGCACTAAGTGCCTGTTCTTCAGCAAGATGTATCTTAGGGTTAAAAACCAGAAGGGAAGCCCTCCCATGTCTCACCCCTCTGAAGTTATAAATATTAACTCTGAAATTACTTTTACTATGACAATGTGAAGAGAGGGAAGGAACTGTACTAGAAAAATATAAAAGAGACTATGTCTATTACAGACAATTAATAATGGATATGGTGCTTGCAACATTCATCTAACATTGATTTGTTATTCTGCTTCAAAAGGAGGAACAATGACAACAGTAATAAAAATTAATGAGCGAAGAGAAAGAAATTGCTTGGAGGGATTTCTCCAATATTCTTTTAGCTTGCTGAAATTTGAGTGGCACCAAAAGGGCAAATTTTAAAAATCAAAGTGCTCTCTGGAATGAAGTATTTTAAATTCCTGGATTTTTTTTTTTTTTCTTTCCCCCTAGCCAGGGAGCAAACCTTGCACATCCTCTGAGTTTTCCTCAGAGTTCTTCATAATGACTGGAAACTGCTGTGAACAACTCCATATGTTCCAGGAACAGGCAACAGCTAAAAAAGAGCTTTTTACATCCAAAAAAGTGTGCATGCTCTTTGCAGCAGTGGGAAGAGGAGCTGAGTTGTTGTAGGACATTTTCATTTTCTCTCAGAGTTTGTCCTGGTGCTTCTACATTCACCTTTAACTGTTCACTCTATTTTTTAAATTATTTTTTTTTTACCCCAAAGAATACAGGAGGGCTGACACTAGACAATCTTTAAAACCCCTTCCAACCCAAACCCCTCTGATTCTGTGATTCTAACTACAGTTGCTTATGGAGGTGTCTACACAGGTTTTTGTTGCAGGCCATTGGAAATTTGAGCTGGAGAAGAAAAGGTTAAGTAGGAATAAAATCAAGGAGCCACGATTCATCCTCTGACAGTCACTCTCCTACCACTCACTCTTTCATCCATCTTTCTTCATGCACTGCCTCCTGCTTCATTCTGCAAAGGAGATTCTCTCATTCAGCTGTTCAGAGCAATCAGGAGAAAACCTTGTGACAGGCAGAAGTAGCAGATCACATCCCTGCCTTCAAGCCCATACTCCTCCAATGGCTATGAGGCATCACTGATGCCAGTATAAGGTGAAAACAACACCAGCAGGGACAATTTCAGGCCACTGAGCTAAGTTTTAATCATGTATCTTCCAGTAATGTCAGAAGAAATTACGTAGCTAAAGCCCTGCGAGCTGTTTTGAATGTCTGAAAGTTAATTTTACAGTTAGTGGCTGGGGCAAAAAAATCAGGACTGCCCCCTGGCACATGTGGTGACTAACAGAGGCTGGCAGGACAGAGAGAGATTAGTGGCTGAAGCACACATCCCACTCCATTATTCCCTCCCTGAAGGGTAAGGATGCTGCTGGCACGCGATACATTACTGTCACCCCCAGTACGCACTCCAGCCATGCACCCCTCTGGGGAAGGACATGGATGCAAGATCATCACAGAGATTTCTGTACACGAATACTTCACTGCCTCTGAAACACTTGGGCAGAGGGTTTCTCGTTGCCAGGCTGAGGAGCTGCCTTTCACAGCAGCCTCTGACTCCTCAGCTAACTACCAGCAGCAGGAGCATTAACATACCTCTTAGTATTCACAACAAGGGCTCAGGTCAGCACCTTCCTTCCACCAAAAATATTTCTTTGGACATGTGAATATTTCCAACACCTTTTGTTTGGGGCACTGGGCACTCCTCCATTTTGGGAAGAGCAGGGCATAGACATGGTCCAACATGCCTCAGCAGATACAGCCTGCAGGCACTCACTGAGGTGAAGGGGGTACAGGATTATCTTGTTAGTATTTTCTTTTCACTCCTAGAGAGCAGTTCTAGGGCTGTTTTTCTGCTTTGTTTTGTCAGTTTCCTGGAGTTCTTTGTTCCTCAACTAGATTTTAGGAACCTGTGCTCCAAACACTCACTACTGGGAGAGCTTCTGACATCCAGAAAACTTTGCAGATGACTGGAAACTCTGCATAGAGAGGAGGTTTTCAAATGCTTTGGATTTCAAAATGCCCAAATGGAACAAAATAAAGAAAGGTTTACATTCCAGACTGCAACATATCACTGAAGAGAGAGCTCCTGGGAGCAATGAGCATCTCATCACCACACTTTACCTTCTGCATGCTTCATTCAACAGTTGTTGAATGGGTTTAACATCACCACAGGTGGGAAAGCACTTAACTTGTGACCATCAATAGGAAACTAAGTTACTCAGCACCTCACCGGAGGGAATTCTTGACCACTGAGGAGAAAATGTTGCATGGGAAAACACCATTTTTCATCTCAATAATAAGCATTATCTGCACACAACAGCTTCTGTTAGCAAATAGTGGGGGGGGGAGTGTCAATGGAGACTGCATTAGACTGCAGCTGGTGAAACACAACACTAAGTGTTTGGAAAACTTCAGAATGGTCATGGAATAAATCCATAGCGGCAACCAACTGATTATGCATTAACTCAGGCTGAGTGAGAAAAGAGGAAAGTCTAGAACTGGCAGGTAATAAAGGAGAGAGAGATTTAGATTTAAGAGACAAAGAACTGAAGTGTCTTCGGTTTTGTCAGGACCTTTCTGAACTGTATGACTAAATGAGAAGCCTCTGACACAAAAGTGAAGTGAAGCATCTCTTCCCTTTATCAGAGAATTTATTGCTTTTCTGGGAACCCCTACAATTCCATCACCCTCAGCACTTTAGTACTGAACATGATGATACTGCTTGAAAGTCAGGTCTTGACACCTTTTTATTTCTGACCTCCATAAATCTGTGCTGGATTTTTCTGATACGGCACTGAGCTTTTGTACCAGATACTGCAATTTTCTTTACCTAGAAAGAAATGATGACTTTCTCTGAAAATATTACCAGCCTAGTGTGATGTGTATTGGCACAGAGAACAAAGACACACTATCACTTTGAGGAACCACATTCACAAAGCCAACCTGTAATAGGTTCCATGAATATGAGAGTTACATTTAGCTTCTGCATTTAAGCAGCAGGTTGCAAACAGATATCCGTTGGCTATTTCCTCAGCAGGCTCTCCTAGGAAGGAATCAAATTCCTTTCCACTTAAAAGGCAAAAAGAAACCACCAAAACAAAAGGCATTTAAGTATGAAAATACATGGCCTTCAGGAAATTCAGACAAAAGGATGGTGACTTTCAGAACTGGGGAATATGAAAGGCTTGAAAATTCAACTAAGAGAGGCTTCAAAAATCAACCAACTACCATTGTTTGGCAGGGGAATGAAGTGAAAGGCTTGGAAGTGCCTTTAATGAACTAGCTTTCATTTTTAAGTGATAATTAAGAGAACAGTACTGAGGCACAGAAACAGTGTGACACCTGGCCACCACTAGGAAGCAACTACTTCTAGTCTCCAAGAAATGAGAGCATCTCCCCAGCATCTAGCACCTCTTTCCTAAGGAAGATATGAGAGACTTGGAATTGTTAATTATCCTCTGTGAGCAGGCAAGGAAGACTAAAAATGCCAAGTCTCATGTTCCACACATTACCCGTGGTTACAGAGAGCATTACCTTACTTTGCAAGATGTTTGTCATTGTAGAGGGGAGAAGTTTGATGCTGAGGTGATTTTTTTTCGTTTGTTGCTTGCAACAGCTTCAGAATGAGCAGAATTTTATGCCATGTAAGAAGGCAAAACAAGCACCTCCATGTTGTTAATATGAAAGTATTTGCAGGATGGAATCACAAGATAAATGTCCAATAATCTATTTGTTTTCCTGCTCACCAAAATGGTGAATAAATCCACCCAAAGCAGGAACTCTCTCACTCACAGGATCACAGGATGTTAGGGGTGGGAAGGGACCCAAGGAGATCGAGTCCGGCCCCTCTGCCAGAGCAGGAGCATCCAATCTAGCTCAGGTCACACAGGAACACATCCAGGCAGGCTTTGAAAAGCTCCATAGAAGGAGCTCCACAACCTCTCTGGGAAGCCTGTACCAGTGCTCTGGAACTCTTCACTTCAAGAAGTTGCCCCTTGTGTTAAGGTGGAACTTCCTGTGCTGCAGGTTATACCCAATGTTCCTTGTCCCACTGCAGGGAGCAAGTGAGCAGAGCCTGTTTGCCTGCTCCTGACTAGCCCTCAGATAGTTATAAACATTTATGAAATCCCCTCTCAGTCTTCCCTTCTCCAGATTAAGAAGTCCCAGGTCCTTCAGCCTCTCCTCATAAGTCATGCCCTCCAGTCCCATAATCATCTTTGTAGCACTCTGCTGGACCCTCTCCAGCAGATCCCTGTCCCTCTTAAACTGGGGAGCCCACTCATTCCATCCTGTCAACCCTAAGGATGGTGTAGGTGGCTTTGCACATGTGGCAGGAGAGAATTTGGCTCCAGGTTTTAATTTTAAGTTATTCCTGATGAAAAAAAAATAAGTGATGGAGGAAATCAGAGCTTATCACACTTCTAAAAATGATATGGAGGTGATGAAGTTAATATTTACTTTGCCATTCTTTGTGTTGATTAGACCAAAGGCAGAACAAGGCCAAATCGATCAGAGATAACCTCTTCTGCTCACTGCTGAAATCATTGAATTGTTCTCTTGGGGTCAATATGAAGTTATGTTAATAAGCACTTGAGCTCCCTCAGAACTGGGAGCTGAATCTGTTTGTCTTATCTAGTATTTTGGTCTTGTAAACATAGCTCTTGCTGTAGACTTGAAGAGTCTTGGTTTTTAAAAAAGTTTATAGAATTGTATCCATGGCAGATAAAAGCTACTAACAGGTTTGTTTTAAGCAGAGATGAGATCTTTATGGACAAAGGAGAAAAAAAAAAAACCACCCAACAAACAAACACAAAAAGATCTGGTGAATAAGAGAGCATCTGTGAAGTATCAATGGAGGTTTTTTGTGTTTTTTGGTTTTTTTCCCTAGCTGAAAGGAAGATAACCCACAAGACTTCATCTTCCGTTTTGCAAAGAGATGTTCTGAAAGGAGGTATTTGGTTGTGGCTATTAAACTCCTTTCAGAGGTACAAATATCTTCAAGAGAAATAAAACATATTTCCAAACCAGAAACCTTTTAATGAATTAATATAAGAAAATAGATTTTTCTTCTTCTTTTAGGCCTAAAGAATTGAGAGACTCCATCACTAAAGACATCACATTCAGTAACAAGCCCACTTGTTTCTTCTGGTGCCAGTTCTATCCTCAGCCAGCAGGCAGCTTTGCACCTGAGAAGCACACCTCACATTACACAAGATGTTTGCTGGTGCAGCACTGTGCAGTCAAGCTGGGTTTGGCAACAGTCTAAATCAGCCACCTGAAATGTGGTTTCAGTGTGGAACTAATCCAGTGAGCTGGAAGTTATAAGGAATCCTTTCAGAGGAGGGATTATTTCCCACTCTTATTCAGAGGGATTGGAGCACACAGTGTGAACTGGGCAGTCTTCAGTTCACACCAATTAAGCCCCAGTTGCTGCCACATTGCCTTTCTAGCGTTCCCCAGCAAATAAGCAACATGGGAACATAAAGTATGAAGGTTTGGCAGGTATTAGAATGCCTTTCACTGCTTTTCCAAGTCAAGGGCAGCAACATCACTTGTCTTTATCAGACGCGTTGAGTCCACTGAAAGGACCATGCCTTGAATTCCCCAACCATTCCTGATGGAGCCAGGCTCTCCTCAGTGATGCCTAATGACAGGACAAGGGGCAATGGGTGGCAGTTGAGGTGCAGGAAGCAGAAAGCTGCTTTCACTGTGAGGGTGGCAGAACCCTGGAACAGGCTGCACAGGGGGGTTGTGGAGTTTCCCTCTCTGGAGTTTATTTAAAACCCGCCTGGATGCATTCCTGTGTGATCTGGTCTAGGTGACCCTGCCCTGGCAGGGGGGTTGGACTGGATGATCATTTGAGGTCCCTTCCAACCCCTGAGATCTCAGACTGGGATAGATTCATTGCACAGCTGACAGGATCCCAGAAAGCACTAAGCTCTCCAGATACCTTGGAATTCTTTCAGCATGAGCAAAGATCTTTTTAATGAGAGATGTCAGGTGCCAAAATCAAGTTATTACTGGTTATAAAACTATTAGCCTGGAAAAAAATGTACAGCTTTTTTGTAGCTTGTTGTTAAATGACCCACTTGGAGTGCATCGTCCATCATGGTACAGAAACAGTCTTTGTTACTTGAAACAAAGCTTAGGCTTTGAGCATTCATCAAGGCTGAAACCATCCTATAAAAATTAAGAGCATTTTAATTGGAGACACTTGATTATGTGGCTTTTGCTCACACAATGCACTGAAAAGCTCTGTAACTGGGGGCATTTTTCTATTAACAGATAATAACCTCTTAATAAGGAGAGAGATTCATCTCTCTGCTGTATTAACATCTTGCTATATTGGACTGCAAAGATTGTAGGACAGAGACCTTCTGCCAATATCATGAATTATTTAGCTGCTGGGGTGTAGCACATTTATTAGACTGTAATTGGTTTGCTTTTGCCAAAGGGAAGCTGTTTGTCATTACCACCTCTGCATTAGCACAAAGTTTATAGCACTGGAGTGCATTAAAGAAAAATCACATCTGTTGTGAACTGGTTCTCAAAGCAGTAAGAATGGGACAGTCCCATCAGCTGCTGGCATCTACAGGAATAATAAACCCTGGGTTTAATTCTGTTAAAGAACACTGAACACTCAACGTAACAAAAGAATTGCTGTGCAGCAACCCAGTGCATTTGTACTTCTAATACAACCCTCCAAAGGTAGCAGCCAAACAGGTAATTTTCTATTGAGAACTCACTGTTGGTCCAAAGCGAATGAATTCAGCTACAAAACAATTTACTAATGAGCACTTACTGGGGATCAGTTCATACTTTGTGAGACAAAGTAACCATGCTCAGGAAGTTCACCAGGTAAAGGAGTCCTTTCCCTTAGGCATCATCTGAGGTAGGGAACTTAAGAGACCAAGCAGGAAAATTTCCATTTGGTCTTCATTTTCATGGTGCTGTATAAAGCCATGCACTGAAAACACGTAGAACTCCTGAGAATTAGAAAATAGAAACAGAAGCTGTGCAGGCCCCTCAGGTTTATTTATTTTACTGCACCATTTTACCTCATAAAATGACCATTCAGAAAATTACAGCATGGTGCTAGCTCCTATTCCAGAATGTTCCTTTTCACATCTAACAGACAGAAATTTATGCACAATCCTGCTGACCAGCATAAATGACAATTAAGCAAACAGAATTACTCACAACAGCAAGATTTTTAAATGCAAAGTTTCATAACATATGGCATTTATGACCCAGTCTAACAGAGCATTTTGTAGTGGCTTAGGTGAAGCAGCTGCTTTCTCTGTGCTGCTGGGGCTGCACCTGCATTGTCTGAGGCACTGCTCAAGCCTGCTTCTATGCCAGGGACAGGTTTGGCCAAAGAGATTTCATAGCTAAGTGCCCCATCAATAGCCTTATCTCCTTGATAGGTTCCTGAATGCATCTTAGATAATGACTTTTTTTTGCTGTCCTTTTTAAAGGGAAGCTGAAATCCTTAAAGCAAAATTTTACTCTGTATCTCTAGAACAGCAGCAAACAAGTTACAGATCATCCAAGTCCAACCATCACCCAACACTACTGTGCTCACTAAATGGGGCCCCAAAGTGCCATATCTACTTGCTTCTTGAACACCTCCAGGGATGGTGAACCCACCACCTCCCTGAGCAGCTTGTTCCAATCCCTGACCACTCTTGCTGCAAAATATTTCCTAATATCAACCCTGAACCTCCCTTGCTGCAATCTGAGGCCATTTCCTTGTGTTCCATCATTAAGTACCAGGAAAAAGAGACTGATAGTTGGGAACTGGAATATCACCACTAGGTGAAAGCAATTATACCTTCTGTGTTCTTACACAATTCCACAGCAATCCATTTACAGCTGATGGCTGACAGAATCGTCCAAGGCTTGCAGATGGTTAGTTTCACAAATGCATTTTAAAAGAGACCTAGTCAAGGAAATGTCTGTTTCTCACATGTATAGCCAAGAGTTACTTAAGTATGCACAGGAGAGGACAGTTTTCCATTGCACTGTGAAAGGCTTTAGGATATTAGAGCCAGCAAATTATTATATCAAATTCTTTACTGCACTGCCCAGTATGGGCATGCTCCTGTCTGATCCTTTCACTGCACACACACGGGCACAACCAGGATATTGCTGGGAGAAGCACCTGGGTTTAGATTCCTGGATTTTCTGAGCACTTGGGAACCATACTCAAGAGTGTTAATTAATTTTCCCTTTAATAACAGGTAGTATTCCTGTCATTTGTTGCTCTATTTCTCCAATGTTGTTTGATCTGTTTGTGGAACATTGACAGTGATACTCCTTGGCTGGGGAACAATAAGATGTAGAGTAGAAAAGGGAGGCTCTTCATTACAGTAATTTTCAACCTGTCTGACAGCAATAGGAATTCAATTACAGTCCTCCAGTGGCAATAAGCTCCATGCACTAGATCTTAATTGTCCAACCATTAGTTTGCAATTTGCATTTGTACTGTAGTGACAGCTGACTGTTTCCATCAGCAGTAGACATTTATATCCACAAAAATCCAAATATATCAGTAGGTGTAGCTCAGCAAGGACAGATTTTCTAGAACGATAAACCCAGCTTATTTACTTAAGTTATTGCAATAATTTGCAGCTCTGGACTCTGAAAAAGCTTTTGTGTGTTGTTGCAAGCCAGAGGAGGAGTTGTATTTCATTTCCACGCTGTTTACATTTTGATTTCCTCCTCCCTGGAAGAAGTGGGATTTAATAAAGGGTTTAGATTTTAATAAAGGGTTCAGTATCTGAACCCTACACTTTTGATGCATGCATGCTGTAAGTTTGCACATGTGTAAGCAGAGACAATCTGTTTGTGAGGGTGTACCCAAAGCCTTCATCTTCTCTTTGTGTAGGGGGAGACAGCTCTCGCGTGCAAGTCAGATTGGCACAGGTGTGTGTGAAACTTCTCCTAGCACAAAGCCTTTCTTAGGCAGCTGAGGTCAGTCCTGTTTTTGTATACGCTGCAAGGTTCACCAGCCTGGTTCTGTAAGTGTGATATTCCCCCGCAGCATTAAAATCCATGCAAACCTTCAGCATTAAAGGAAGCACAAAGTAGAGGTGAAGGCAGGCAAAGAATCAACACTGCTGCAGCCTGCTCTGAAGGAACAACCACAAGGCAAGTCTGCTCTACTGATAAGGTCCCCTTCTGCTTGTTCCTCTACTTGCAGAACCTTTCTGACAGATCTCCCCACTAGTGTAGTCACACCAGCTAACACAGCTGTGCTATAAAAATCAGCTGTGCTGTGAAAAAACACTCCATTTGAAAAGCATTACATGAAGGCTGGGGAGGGACTATTCACAAAGTATTGTAATGATGGGTTGAGAAGGAATGGGTTTCAACTGCCAGAGGGGAGATTGAAACTGGATGTTAGGAAAAAGTTTTTTCCAGTGAGGGTGGTGAGACACTGGCACAAGTTGCCCAGGGAAGCTGTGGCTGCTTCCTCCCTGGAGGTGTTCAAGGCCAGGTTGGATGAGTCCTTGAGCAACCCGTTCTAGTGGGAAGTGTCCTTGCCTATGAAGAGGGGTTGGAAGTAGATGAGCTTTGAGATGCCTTCCAACCTAAACCATTCTCTGATTCTATTCTGTGAAGTTTTGCCTGCAGTGATGCCAGTGTGCAGCAAGCCATTGCCTCCATGAAGTTTATAGAAATGGCTTGCAAGGCCAGTCAGGGAGCACCCAAGAGGGCTTATCAAATCCTAACAGGTTCAGCACTACAGATATGCTACCTACGCATTACAGCTCACAGCCAGAGTGAGATGGGTCTTAGGTACTGGCTGCAGTCAAGAGTTCCTTCTGTCTCCAGAGATGTTTGGCAAAGTCTTAGCAGTAATGCTTTAATTCAATAGCTCCTGGCCTTCACACACATGCTCCAGGTTTTTACTAACACCAATTTACAGTCTTGATCAAAGAAAAGGGAGTGAGAAGACATGGCTGTGTCAATGAGAATTGCAAACAGATACCAGTCCAGGACAGGCACCAGCTGTCAGCAGCCAAGAACTACATGAAAGCAATAAGGGAAAGTCAAGAGGGAGAAAGCTAAAGGTCAGGACTGAAATCCAGCAAGGGAAAAACTAAACAAAGTGCTTGCTCATACATCACCTTGAGTTGGCAACTTGCATCAATCTTCACCAGTTTTTCTTTTTCTTTTTTTTTTAAAGACACATCATTAAGAGCTGGGGAAACAATGACAACTGGATGTTGTGTCCTGCAGGCAGCCACCTCAGCCTGATGAATTGCTGCTGCCTCTCACTCTGCAAATCACTTCAAGGAATGATGAACAAAAAGGCTGCTTGTGAGAGGAAAGAGAATTCTGGCTAGGGCTATAAGTCCTTTTCCTTTCACACACATAATACAGCCTGAGCCTGGCAATCATGGGATGTTATGGAGCACAAGCCTCTCAGTCTACAGATGCAGTGTGTTCTACCAGTCTCTAAGGAACCATCCTGACTGTGCCTGTGTTGGTGTTCAGGATTGAACCTGCTCATGACAGCCCTTTGGAAAACCTTATTATGGTTCTCCCTGTTGTGGGCTTTGTTTACATTCTTGGGACATGTCAGGTACATTCTCTGGCATCCTAATTCTAATTGCTAATGACAGCTTTTAATTGGAAATCTGGCACCTGTAGGAATAAAGAACCAGAAAAATTCTAGACTAACTACTTTTTGTTTCTTTGTTTATTTTTGTTGTTTTGTTTTAATGTGTGTGGGGGAGTTGCTTGTTTTTCACTCTTTAAACACATAAACCTTACATTATTTTGATTCAGAGCAGTCTAAAGCAATCTGGTTTGCTTCAAGGAGTTATCCCTATCTTAATATATATTTTCTTTTTCATTAGGCTACAGGAATTTGATTAAATCAGGAAACTGGAGCAGCGAACTGAGGGAGTAGCTGTATTTTCAGGGACGCTTTTCCTTACAGAAAAAAAAAGGAGTTTCTGTTCCAAAATGTGGAGTAGATCACAGTCCAGATGCTGTTGCTGTAGAACAACTTGTCAATCACTAGTACAGTGTCCAGAAGGGGAAAAAAAAAACCAAAAAAAACAAGCCACCAACCACCCACAAGAGATAAACATCCAGGTAACACTCTTGGGATATCCTTGACAACGCTAATTATATGGATAGGCCATCAGAGGCCAACGGGATGAGATTAAACAAGGCTAAGTGCAGAGTTCTACACTTTGGCCATAACAACCCCAGGCAGTGCTACAGGCTGGGGACAGAGTGACTAAGAGCAGGCAGGCACAGAGGGACCTGGGAGTGCTGGGAGACAGGAGCTGAACAGGAGCCAGCAGTGTGCCCAGGTGGGCAGCAGAGCCAATGGCATCCTGGGCTGGATCAGGAACAGTGTGGCCAGCAGGACAAGGCAGGTTACTCTCCCCCTGCACTCAGCACTGGTCAGGCCGTGCCTTGAGTGCTGTGCCAGTTCTGGGTCATTCAATTCAAGAGAGATGTTGAGGTGCTGGAAGGTGTCCAGAGAAGTGCAGAAAGGCTGGGGAGGGGCCTGGAGCACAGCCCTGTGAGGAGAGGCTGAGAGAGCTGGGGGTGTGCAGCCTGCAGAAGAGGAGGCTCAGGGCAGAGCTCATTGCTCTCTGCAGCTACCTGAAGGGAGGTTGTGGCCAGCTGGGGTTGGGCTCTTCTGCCAGACATCTAGCAACAGAACAAGGGGACACAGTCTCAAGCTGCACCAGGGAAGGTATAGGCTGGATGTTAGGAGGAAGTTCTTGCCAGAGAGAGTGACTGACATTGGGATGGGCTGCCCAGGGAACTGGTGGAGTCCCCATCCCTGGAGAAGTTTTAAAGGAGGCTGGATGGGGCACTTAGTGCCATTGGCTAGTTGGTTGGCTAGGGCTGGGTGCTAGGTTGGACTGGATGATCTTGGAGGTCTCTCCCAACCTGGTTGACTCCATAATAGATCTTTCCCTACAGAAGCAGCACAAATGTGAATTTGTACAAAGTCATTCACATGAGCAGTAAGATACTCTATAAACATTATGTGAGAGCACTGCAAGTGGATTCCAAATGGCAAAAGGTGTTTTGATCAACATAATCACTCTGAACAGGGTAAATCTCTCAGCCCGAGGTATGCAGTGTCAGATATTTACTGTCAGCTCTCAGCTGCCTGCTCTGATAATAGTGAGGAGTTGTAATGGGTGTGCTGGCAGGAATATTACAAGCAATAAGCCCTAAAAAACTCGATGGAGCATGTAGCCTTCAAGCCAGCCTGGTGAAGCAATGTCAAGTGTTATCTCAGGTGCCATTACAGCTTTGCATGCAGTACTTATTCAGATTCTCAAGCCCAGTCTCTTAAGCACTTTTCCCACCTCCAAAAGACAGTGTTGTTATGGAGCACCAAGTCTCTTTGGATTTTGTTTTCCTTTAAAAAACTAAGCTCTTCTCTCCTTTCTGTTTTAAAAACTGAACAAAAAACCACCATGCACCAAAAAAATCTCTACATCTGTCTCTCTCCCCGCCCCCCCCCTCCAAAAAAAAAATCTAAATTCAGGATTATCAGTTAAGACAGAATAAACCTTGCATCTGTGTTTCCTTCTTTGCATGAACACAGCTCTGCATCTCTATGCACCACTTATCCCAGTGAGCTTTGCCTGCAAAAGGCACTGCCATGATTCACCATGCATGTATGTTTATTACTAAATGTTATAAATAGTGGGAAATAGGCCATAAATGAAGCTTTATGGTTTAAATCACTGTTTCGTCTAGTCAAAAAAAAGAGAGAAGTCTCTGAAGCAGCAGTGCCAGAAACTCAGATGATTAAAATTAAATAGGCATGTGCTTTCCCTCTTATACAGCAGGCTTACACTGATGGGACAGTAAATCTCTCAAGTGATATGGGTACAACAAAGATTAAAGTGATCCAAACTGCAGGAAGAGAGCCAGATTTTAGTCTTCATGCCAAGCTGAGCTCTGCTATGCAGAACAGCACTCAAAAAGGCACATGGTGTGCCTTTCCCAGACTAGGAAGAACAAGAAGAGATTAACTAAACTTTGTCTTATTTAAATGAGCTATAATTCAACAGCACAATAATTTTTAAAGCATGAATTCAGCTTAAATTGCTGCATTGTGATGCCAAAGTGAGGGAGCCTCTGCCTGACCCATCTGCTGAAGTTTTGCTCCAGGTATGGTCCTTACCCAGCATGGAGGCTGCAGAAGGATTGACAGGCAGATGCCTGCTTCTTCCAGGCAGCTGGCCAACCAGTCAGGGCTATGCTAATGCAGCAGCAGACAGCACCAGCATGCCAGAAGATGTTCATAGTAGAGTTTGGGGTGTTGGTTTGGTTTTTTGGTTTTGGGGTTTTTTTTCCCCACTCTCCCTCATCTTTGTAAATATACATTTTGGCAAATCTCCAAAACTTTAGTGTGAACTTGGGGAGCTCAGAGGGGTGGGTACTAGGATTTGTCAGCATCCATATAGTCCAACTTCTCCTTTGTGCGTGAATTACTGAGCACTCTGTTGTCCCATCCTCTTGTCAGGGTGCTGTTGACAAAGCTTGTGATAGCACCCGTTGATTGACCCACCACAGAATTAATCAGGTTAGAATAGACCTTCAAGATCATTGAGTCCAACCTATCACCTAACACCTTCTAATTAACTAAACCATGGCACTAAGTGCCTCATCCAGCCTCCTCTTAAACACCTCCAGGGATGGTGACTCCACCACCTCCCTGGGTAGCCCATTCCAATAGGTAATCACTCTTTCAGTGAAGAATTTCTTCCTAACATCCATCCTAAACCCACCCTGGTGCAGTTTGAGTCTGTGTCCTCTTGTTCTTTCCCTGAGTGCCTGGGAAAAGAGAGAAATGCCATCCGGCTACAACCTCCTTTCAGGTAGCTGTAGAGAGCCATGAGGACATCCCTGAGACTACTCCAGGCTGCACACTCCCAGCTACCTCAGCCTGTCTTCACAGTGCTGGGCTCCAGCCCCTCACCAGCCTTGGTGCCCTCCTCTGGACACCTTTCAGCACCTCAACATCTCTCTTGAATTGAGGGTCTCAGAACTGGATACAGCATACAAGGTGTAGCCTAACCAATGCTGAGCACAGGGGCAGAAAGATTTCCCTGGTGCTGCTGGCCACACTGTTCCTGATCCAGGGCAGGGTGCCATTGGCTGCCTTGGCCACCTAGACACACTGCTGGCTCATGTTTGCCTGGTGGGCAGAGTTCACTGTCTGGGCACACATTGGGAGCCTGCTCGATGGCCAACTGAACATGTGCCTTGTGACTGAACCGTCAGAGGCTCAATTAAATGCCACCAAAGAAGGGCATGTTAAGGCTCACTGAGCATTTAAAATGCAGTCATGTCCTACCCTTCAAAGCTTACTCAAATGCCTTAAAAGGAATCAATTTCCTCTGAGTGATTCAACTAAACCCTCATGGTTTGGCTGCACTGAGGTCCTCTGCTCTCTTCCTGGTCCAGTCTGGAATAGAAGCTGGTCTTTTCATCAGACTCCTCCACTTGAGAAAGGTGGTGAGTTTTCTCTCCAGGGAGGCTGGCTAGGTAAGCTTGAGAAAAGCAGCAGCAGCTTTAATTGCTTTTCACCATAGCTTGCTTCCAAGAAAACATTAAGCAAAACCCCCGGACAAACAGTAATAGAATAGAGTAAGAGATGAGTTTGAATGCACAAACTCCCTTGCACTAGTACAGAGAATGCAAATGCTCACTGCATGTGTAGCCTCAGTAACTGGGTATCAAAGGTACAAGAGGTAGGGCAGAGCAGGATACAAATGAGCAAATGCTTAATGAATGCAAGACTCGAGAGCAACAGGGAAAGCTAAAAAAAAAATCTTAAGACTGTCTCTCTTGTGCTAGGTTAAAATGTATGACTGCAGTTTGGTTATGAAGACAAAGGGCTAGCAGAGATGTTTCTCTCATACTGGTAATTCCTTTATACCCTCTGCAGCCTCCAGCAGTTCTAATTAGTAGCCTTTTGCAGCTTCTCAGCTTCTAACATCACAGTTCATTTCTGCATGCAGAGTTTCTTTGTTAGTCGAGCAAAGTCACTTGCGCCTTGGAGGAGGGAAATAAAAGCTATGAAAAATACAATGGAGACTAATAAATAGGACAGAAAGCAGGAGGCTTTAATGGACTGCTGGGTATCACTGGTGAGTAGCTCGCCAAAACCCAAATGTCAGGCCAGCAGGGAAGTGGCTTGAAGGAGTGGACAGGGTACTCTGGGATCAGTTCTAGTCCCCTCGATTCAGGAGTTTGAGGTACCAGAACATGTCCAGAGAAGGGTTACAAAGCCGGTGAGGGGCCTGGAGCACAGCCCTGTGAAGAGAGGCTGAGGGAGCTGGGGGTGTGCGGAAGAGGAGGCTCAGGGCAGAGCTCATTGCTGTCTACAACTACCTAAAGGGAGGTTGTTGCCAGGTGGGGGTTGGTCTCTTCTCTCAGCCAAACAGCAACACAGAACGAGGCAGGACAGCCTCAAGTCGTGCCAGAGGAGATATAGGCTGGATGTTAGGAGGAATTTCTGCATAGAAAGAGTGATTGGCATTGGAATGGGCTTCCCAGAGAGGTAGTGGAGTCACCATCCCCAGAGGTGTTCAAGAAAAGCCTGGATGGAGCACTTAGCCATTGACTAGGGCTGGATGATAGGTTGGACTGGATGAGCTTGGAGGTCTCTTCCAACCTGGTTTATTCTATTCTAATGCCAAGGGTGGTATTATGTTGATGGTTGGATTTGGGGATATTAGAAGACTTTTCCAAGCAAAATAATCCTGAATCTACATAGCATTACTGCATATCAAATTCCTCCTTGTGGGAACAGATTGTGGAGAAAAGAATGACCTATAGCAGCAGCTTGGGTCCGAGTGTTTGCAGGATGCTAGGGCACTGCAATGAGGAACATTTAGATGGGCAGGAGAGGAAAGGAGAAGAGAGGGACTCAGTGTAGTGGAGAAACAACTGGCCCCTGAGAGAAGGGAAATCCAGAAGAACTTTGTGGGTGTTGTCAAGTGCAGAAGAAAAGTCTGCCATGGACAAACAGCTCTCTGATGTCAGACTTACTGCAAGCAATGTAATTTGCTGTCGGTGAGCACCTCTACTTGTATACTTCTCACAGTCCCTTTGTGTTCCAAGCACAGCATGTATCATGAAGGATCATGCCAGCAGTCAGGAAGGAATTAGTCTCTTTCCCAAGAGCTTTGGTGGTAGCTCACCTCATTAGCAGGAGATGGACAAGCTGGAGATAGTTCAGAGACCAACAAAAACTGAGGCAGATGGAGAGGGACTGACTTGTTAGAGAAGATTAAAAGAGCTAAATCTGTAGAGTTTGGTTCAGTGGCAGTGTCAAGGGAGCACAGATACTAAAGATTTTTAGGACATGAAAATGAAAAATGTGCCTTAACGTGTTAGAAGGTGTGGAAAGAGACCAAGGGAGAGGAAAACACACAAAGACACTTAAGAAAGGGCTCTGTCAGCTTGGAGTCAGTTTGTGCAAAGCAAGGTTTGCATCTGCTGCAAACTATTTCCCAGTCACAGAACAACACACCAACGAATTTCACCACAGTATCATTTTGACACTGCTAGAACAGGTCACTCAAGGACTCATCCAACCTTGCCTTCAACACCTCCAGGCAGGGAGCATCCACCACCATTCCCTGGGCAATATGTTCCAATGTTTCACCACCCTTACTCCAAAGAACCTCTTCCTAACGTCCCATTTAAATCTCCCCTCTGCCAGTTTAAACCCATCACTCCTTATCCTGTCATTACAAGACCCTGCAAGTAGTCCCCCCCCAGCCCTCCTGTAGGCCCCTTCAGATAATGGAAGGCCACTCCGAGGTCTCCTGGAAGCCTTCTCTTCTCCAGGCTGCAGAGCCCAAACTCTCTCAGCCTGTCCTCATAGCAGAGCTGCTGCAGCCCTCTGAGCATTTTGGTGGCCTCCTCTGGACTGGCTCCAACACTTTCGTGTCCTTCTTCTGTTGGGGGCTCCAGAAAATGTCAGGCCACTACATCATACCCACTGAAACATGTCCCCAAGTGCCATGTCTACATTTTTAACACCTCTAGGGATGGTGACTCTGTCTCCCTGGGCAGCCTGTTCCAGTTATGAAAGGTCTCTCAGTACCCAATCTAAAAGAAGTCAGTTTGGGATCCCTGTCAAAACCGTGGCTAGGCTGCATCATCAAGCCTCCATTTTTAGTTCATCTCTTTATATAAGACACCACACCCAGGACCATTTTATTGGTCTTTCCCGTCAGAAGGCTGCCTGATTTTTGTTGGTTTTTTGGTTTTTTTTTTTCCCTATTTATAATCTGAGACCATTTATTGAGCTTTTGGAAGACTCCTGGCATTAAAGCACCACAGCACAGATATCACATATTGTAACAAGGTGATCAAAGTAGACTAGCTCCTACTAGAGTCTCTTTTCTTCTAATCTTCCCTCCTCAGGCAAAAAATCTGGATGAATAGCTAAGTTAGTCCCTTGAGATGGATGAAACTTTGATTACAAACCTTGTGCTACTTACTCAGGTTTCCTAAAATCCTTTTATACCATGGGAATAAGTGAACCACAAGAATTCATCTTTTCCCAACATTCACATGCATTTCGTTCACAAAACAAAAGCAAGGTTAGACCTCGTGTGGCTTTTTGAAGCGCAGCAAAAACATCAACGCAACTCTTGTCATAGTTTGCAAGGGGGTGAAAAAATGGTAAAGGTAGAAAAATTTCCCCTTTCAAATTATGTACAGAGATAAACCAACAAAATACAACAGGACAGCCCAGGATTGTAACATATTTGAATATGAAGCTAAAAATGGAGCATGTCCAGAGAAGAGCCACAAAGATGCTCAGAGGGATGCAGCACCTCTGCTGTGAGCACAGACTGAAAGAGTTGAGGCTGTTCAGTCTGGAGAAGAGGAGGCTCCCAGGTGACCTATTGTGGCCTTCCAGGATCTGAAGGAGCTACAAAAAAAAGCTGGGGATGGACTTTGTAGGATACCAGGGGGTGACAGGGCTAGGGGGAAATGGAGGAAAGCTGGAGGTGGGGAGATTAAGCCTGGATGTGAGGAGGAGAGTAGTGAGAGCCTGGAATGGGTTGTCCAGGGAGGTGGTTGAGGCCCCATCCCTGGAGGTGTTTGCAGCCAGGCTGGATGAGGCTGTGGGCAGCCTGATCTAGGGTAGGGTGTCCCAGGGGGGTTGGAACTTGATGATTCTTGTCGTCTCTTCCAACCCTGACTGATTCTATGATTCTATTCTATCGTTCTATATCAGTGTGCTTGACATCCGCCAAAGTAGCCTCTTTGCAGAGCCCCAAATCATCAGAAGATGAACATTTTAGGCACTTTTTGCATCCTTCTAGTCTTGAGACCTCAAACCTAGTCAAGAAACTGCTAAGTCTTATTTCTGAGAAATGGCAAAAGGATTTAATCTTCTTCTAAAGACAGAGGCACGAGGGCCAGAGTCACTGGACCTAAAATCCCTGCCAGCAGCTTTAATTAACAAATAACCATGTACCTTTTAGCTGTTCCCATACCAACCTGAGCCAAGGGTGGTATCCTTTATTCTAGATACAGACATGCAGGAACCCCTCAGCTACTGAGAGTAATTAAATTACCTTTCTGCTAGCCAGATGAAAATAGCTGCAAGTTGTCTTGTGAGTTGCACCAAGTTTTGCTCGTGGGAGAAAGCCATGAAGGCTTGTTTGCTTTAAAGGAACTGGTCTTAAAAAGCAGAATAGAAAATATAGGAAGATTTTTGGTCAGCCTTCATTTTCTGATCATAGAGAACTTCAGAGGCTGGGAACAACCCTCATGTGTGGCTCTCCATTGGCTCACACCCAGCTTCCAGCCTGCAACCACCAGCCAAAGCAAAATGAACAATTGAACTAGAAAGTGAATACATCCTGTGTGACAGAGCTTTCTTTGATGTAGGAACAGCTTGAGAGAGCTCACTCCACTAATTTCAGTATTCTCAGAGCTGGTAGCCATACAGCAGCCCATTTAAACTAGTAAGAGGTGTACACAAGGGGTGCATTTCCCCCCACCCCCCAATGTTAGCAGGTGCACACAAAGGTGTTTGCACACATATACACACACAGGCAGACACGTTAGCTGCATGACCAAGAGGAACTCCTTGAACAGAACAGCCTCTGCCTGCCTCTCTGCCTACTATAAGCTCCATGCGTGCACTGGAACCCGTTGGGAAAGAAGAGATTTCTGCTGATGTTTTCAGTACTTTTCTGGCTCAGCAGGTTTGTTCTTTGAAGTCTCATCTAAACTATCTCTGTACTCTCAGCCGCACATCAGCAGGCAGGCAGAAGAGTCTTTTGCTAATATGAAAGATTTGGCCTTAACACAGATCCTACAGATTCATGCATTTTGACAGTGGCAGACTTGACTCTTGACACAAGCTGCAGGAAAGCCAGCTCTAGGCAAGTGTTTCAAACCCTGGTCAGGTGATAAAGTAAAATAGCTCTTATAAGGGAGAAAAAACAATAAACAAAGAGAGAAAGAGAAGTGCAGCCCCTGGGGATGCCTCCCAAGAGCTGTTTCTTAGTCAACTGCCAGATACTATCAGCTTCATTTGAACCTGAATCCAGCAGATTCTTCATCCTGGGGGTAGTGTGTTGGGAAAACAAACCCAAGATTGCTTCTCCCCAGTTCAGATTACCTGGTTGTAAGGAGAGGTGCCACTGTAAGAGGATTTGAACTAATAAAGTACCACATAAAGCAGTGTTCAGAAAATAACAGATGTGAGAGGCAGAAGGTTAGAAACGCAGACTGAGCGTGAATCCTGAACTCCTATGTAGAAGAACCCATTCAGGATGCCTTGTTAAGGCACAAACCAAGATTACTTTCTGGAAATGATTACTTGACAAATTAAATGCTTCAGAGTCCACCTTCCACACTTGTTTCAATAACCAGTGAAGTACATAGCAAGAACTTATAACCACAGGACTTGGTCTTGCAATTAAGAAACTGGAGGCAGAAATCCATCCATGATTTGTTGCTAGCAATCACAGGGGTGATTACAGCCTGCCTGCTTTATTGGCCACCCAGCTCGTTCCTATGCAGCAGGGGGAAAGGAACATTTCCTACCTGCACTCACTTTAAAAACTGCTGTTGCAGGTACTCTGCAAGCACCTTGCGTTCACACTCGCATAAACAGATCCATGTATTTTCCAGCTCAGTGAACACAATAATTCTTGAGATTGGAAATCCTCTCGGTTCAAGCAGAGAGTATGGGTGGTGCTTTGGGCCAGGTGCTGCTAAGAAGGCCACAGAAACACAGCCCTCAAAAATCAGACTAGAGCATCACAAAGGATGGCCCTGGTCATTCCAGGACACGGTAACATTGCTGTTCTATTCCTTTTGAGCATCATAAAGGATGGCCCTGATCATTCCAGGACATGGTAACATTGCTGTTCTACTCCTTTTGAGCATTGCAAAGGATGGCTCTGGGCACCCCAGGACATGGTTGTGGGGAGGCACCCAGGTGGTCGAACAAGAAGTTCTGTACTGCTGGTGCAAGATATGAACATTCTGACTTTAGTAGGAAGAAAGCCTTGGGAACAGCAAAGAGAGATGTAGTCCTAGGAAAAGAAAATTACATCTTGCTATTGTCTTGAGGAAGTTAACCATGACCATGCTCTAACTGTTGAACAAGTGATGGAAAATTCTGTTTGCAGCTTTAAGTGTATAAATCCTCTGCTGTTATATCAATAAATTTGTCTTCTACTTGCATCAAGTGGGAGTCCCCTTTCTCCTGCTATTCTATTCCTTTTGAGCATCCCAAAAGAGGGCCTTGGGCATCCCAGAGCATGGTAACGTTGCTATTTTATTCCTTTTGAGCATCCCAGAGGATGACCCTGGGCATCCCAGGACATTGCATCATTGCTATTCTATTCCTTTTGAGCATCCCAGAGGGTGATCCTGGGCACCCCAGGACACGGTAATGTTGCTATTCTATTCCTTTTGAGCATCCCAGAGAACGACCCTGGGCATCCCAGGACATTGCAGCATTGCTGTTCTATTCCTTTTGAGCATCCCAAAGGATTGCCCTGATCATCCCAGAACATTGCAACATTGCTGTTCTATTCCTTTTGAGCATCCCAGAGGATGGGCACCCCAGGACATGGTAATGTTGGGATGCTGCAAAGGAACAGAACAGCAAAGGACAGCCCTGGTCGTCCCAGGACACGGTAACATTACTGTTCTATTCCTTTGGAGCATCCCAAAGGATGGGCACCCCAGGACATGGTAATGTTGGCATGCTCCAAAGGAACAGAACAGCAAAGCACAGCCCTGGTCATCCCAGGACACAGTAACATTGCTGTTCTATTCCTTTGGAGCATCCCAAAGGATAGGCACCCCAGGACATGGTAACGTTGGGATGCTCCAAAGGAACAGAACATCAAAGGACAGCCCTGGTCGTCCCAGGACATGGTAACATTGCTGTTCTATTCCTTTGGAGCATCCCAAAGGATGGGCACCCCAGGACATGGTAATGTTGGGATGCTCCAAAGGAACAGAACATCAAAGGACAGCCCTGGTCGTCCCAGGACACGGTAACATTACTGTTCTATTCCTTTGGAGCATCCCAGGACATGGTAGCATTGCTATTCTATCGCATTTTCCTGTATCATTGAATAGTCTGGGCCAGAATGGACCTCCAGAGGTGTTCTAGTGTGGCCCCCACCTCAAGTCAGCAGAGCAGGTCACCCAGGGCCCCTTCATGCCTCACCTTGAATGTCTCCAGGGAAGGGTCATGAAGCAGTGCCAGGCTGGTATCGCTCTCCTCTCCTGCCTTCATCTCTCTGTCAGGGCAGAGCACCTCTCTGTGTCACGGTGTGCGTGGAGGAGACAGCTCCTGGCTGCAGGGGATTTTGAGCTGCGCCATGAGGCCTGCTGAGGCCTGGTAGGCCTGAGGCGCAGAGGGCACTTTGGGCCTAGTCTCAGGCCTGCTGAGGCCTGGTAGGCCTGAGGCACGGAGGGCACTTTGGGCCTAGTCTCAGGCCTGCTGGGGCTGGGTGGGGATGGAGGATTCCAGAAGGTTTTAGCCCGATAGACTTGGCCTAGTTTGTGAATGTCTTCATTCTACCTCAGTGCCTCCTGTACACGTGTGCTGGTAAAGAGAACCTCCCTTTAAACTTCCAACCCAGGGGCAGCATTTTCGTTTTCAGTGCCCCAAAGGAGCAAATAGAATTTCTGCCCTCCCATCCTGGGTAGCTCAATGGCCCCAAGCCAGGACAGGAGACTCAGCAGAAGCTAACTCCCAGGGGACCTTCTTGTGGCCTTCCAGCATCTGAAGGGGGCTACAAAAAAGCTGGGGAGGGACTTTTGAGGCTATCAGGGAGTGCCAGGACTGGGGGGGATGGAGCAAAGCTGGAGGTGAGGAGATTGAGACTGGAGGTGAGGAGGAAGTTGTTGAGCATGAGAGTGGTGAGAGGCTGGAATGGGTTGCCCCTGCAGGGAGGTGTTTGGGGCCAGATCCCTGGAGGTGTTTTTGGCCAGGCTGGCAGAGGCTGTGGGCAGCCTGCTCTAGGGTAGGGTGTCCCTGGGCATGGCAGGGGGGTTGGGACTGGCTGCTCCTTGTGGTCCCTTCCAACCCTGACTGATTCTATGATTCTAAGCCAGCTCCATCAGATTCACCTAAGTGCATCCGGTGGTGGAAAGGCTCCTGGCGCAGGTGGTGGAGGTTGGTCACATCTGATTTTACACCTCCGTGTAACACAGACAGCTGTGAGAAGAAAGTGTGTCCCTGTGGGAAGGTGCAGGGTCAAGAGATGTGCTAAAAGCCTACTCCTTTTACAGCAGGCTGAGAAAAGCCCTTTTTTTGCCACTGCATCAAGAAGGGGGAAAAAAAAAAACCCCAAACCAACATCATGTTCCCTTTTCCAGCAGGGATTCAGGATCTAAGGACACAGAGACAGGCTGGATGGCACCAGTTCACACATCTCTTCAGTTCCAGGAGCAAAAAAAAAAAGGAAAACAAAGATGAATCATCTTGAACAACCCTTGAGTATCAGGTTTGGGTTTGGAGTTTTTGTCTGTTTTGTTGGCTAATTTTTTTGTTGTGTTTATTTTTGTTGTTGTTTGGGTTTTTTTACCTCTAAAATACATCCAAATACTGAAATAAGTGACAAGTCAAAGTCGCCTTCAGATTTGCCTTACTTGTAGAATCATAGAATCAGTCAGGGACCAGAAGGATCAGCCAGTTCCAACCCCTCTGCCATGCCCAGGGACACCCTACCCTAGAGCAGGCTGCCCACAGCCTCATCCAGCCTGGCTGCAAACACCTCCAGGGATGTGGCCCAAACCACCTCCCTGGGCAACCCATTCCAGGCTCTCACCACTCTCATGCTGAAGAACTGTAGCCCCTTATACACCTTGAAGAATATTAGAAATTACCTGTTTAGATAAAAGCTAAATTGAATTCAAAGTAAGTAAACCAACCCTGTGAAAACTGCTGCTTTCACCCAGACTGTACTTTTGGAAATCTCAAGATTCTCCTCGCAGTTTGAAGCTATTTGAGAAACACCACTTATATTGGCTGTGTTTATATATATCTATACCCATACATATACCTCTACATCTCTTTATATACTTATTCTGCTTTGCTCACAAAAATATTTTCCCTCCCTTCTTGGTCTATGACAAGCAGGGACCATTACTAAAATATTTGCCCTGCTGAAAGCAAAGAGCTTTGCCACCTAACCTCACCACAGTCACTTTTTCCTATGCTTCTAAGTTTAGCAGGACAACACAGAGTTAATTGTACTGATGGGTCCTTCTCATGGGCAAGTTTTGTGGAATATCACTGATGGTGTTGCAGGGATCCACTCCCATAACAACATGAAGGTGCCAAGGCAGCTGTCAGACAGATTCATTATTCCTCTCAGGCACAGATGAACACCTCCAGAGTTTGGGGAAGCATTGGAGAAACTTTTTTTCAATTCTCCCCCTTTTTTTTCCACTTTGTCTCCAAGCCAGACATTGGGTAATGACACAGTGCCCACAGGAATAGAAGCTCCTTGGAGAATGTTTGTTAATGATTGGGAAATGAAGGAGGAAAATGAGTACAGCTGCTTCCCCCACAGGGCTGCTTGTGTAGGTTTATTGCTGAAAGAAGTACAGTAGAAAACATGATGTATTATGACAAAAGAAACTGCATCCCACCTTTGGTTCTGCACTGGCTCACGTTACTCTGAGGGCACATCATCTCAGCCTAAAGGGGTCTCCTGTTGTCAGACTATGCCTAAACAATGAATTCTTACACCCAGGCTGGATCTAAAATCCAGGGAAGCACACAAACTGAAGCAGAGCTGATATCCTTGAGGAGAGACAAAAAACATTGTGTTTCCAGGACGGAGTCCAAAGAGTACTGCCATGCTAATCTTGTTTGGAAGCGTGTTCCATGTATAACAACTTAACCCAAGCTGGAAAGACATCATGCAGCTACAAAACTAACCAGGAGAGCAGAGGAGCTAGTTGTAGAGAAACATTTGTCACCTGCATGCAGAAATACACTGCTTGGGGTGGGGGG
>VWZI01013574.1:359489-381636 GCA_013396835.1 Psilopogon haemacephalus | reverse complement strand
AAGAAAAGAAAAAGAGAAAAATTATTGTACCGCTCTGCACAAGAGAATGAGGCACAAAAACACCTTTCACCAGTAGCAGAAAGAGGCATTCCACAACCAACACATCCTCAGTTTTATTGCTCTGAGGACCAAAGGCTCACAATGTTTGCAGAAAACCTCCCTCAGCTGCATGAAATCCTTATACTTCTCTGTAAGAATTCTGTTACCATCACAAAAAGCAAGTTTTGCTCATATTTTCTCTCTTCTAGCCACAGACAAGCCCCTGTACTTACAATGAATGAGTGTTTTTGTTCCAAGTGTGCTCTATTGATTAGCCACTTTAGTCAAGAGCATCATCAGAAACTCATCTGCTTATTAATTCCAGCTTTATAAGTTATCTTAACACTGTCCCCTAGACACTAGCTCTTCCTCAGGCACATCTGTCATTTCTGTCAAGAGTACTTCCAATTAATTGGCAAGAGGACCTAGGAAGAGCCAACTGTGGAAAAATGAGATTGGCATGGGTTTGAGTATTGCAGTAGTGTTGCTTAAAATAATGAACAGCAAAACAGAGGCAAATTGGCACCAGTGTGTGTCGGCATGGACAAAGCCTACAAGTGATTAAGTGCAACAACAAATGGAAACATTGAAAAGAAGCAGGACATTACATGATGCAAAATCAGACTGAAGGACTCATGTACCACCACAGTGAGGGTAGAAGTCTACGTAGAGATGGATGGAAAGTGTTAGGCAAGCATCAGCTAAGTGGAGAAAAAGCACCAGAGTTTATCTGCAAGCAGCAGCTTGCATTGCACACTTTTTCTCAGCCTAACTCAGGCTCTTGCAGCAAATTCCACTCAAGCTCATACCAATAGAAATGCTATAAATCTACACATATTCAGACAAGGCAGCATCCTACTTTTGATACAAATTCTTGTCTTAAAACACAAACGCAAGATCCCCCTACTTTATGAGTGTTTCCTATGGAGGAGTTCAGTAAGTTCAGTGAACATTTGGCAGGTGTCAGTCAGATATTATGGCTGTTGCACTTCAGATACTTACACGTGACTGAAAACACTTGCAAGAGTCATTGAAAGCTGGCTTGGGACTATTGACTAAGTATCAGGAGCTGCGAGGGATAAAACAAGCTTTGAGTTTTTAGAGAGAGATCTGCTCAGGTCACTAGATTCGTGCTTAACTCTAGAATGCATTATTTTAATGAAAGTAGTTATTAACACTTAAAAGTATGCATTTCAGAGGAAAGCTTGGAGAAGAGAAAATAAAGCATTGCAACTGTTTAATGACAGCAATACTGGGGAAAAAGAAAAAAAAAAACCAAAACCAACCACATGATAGATGTTATCTGTGTTCTAACCATGGGTAATAATCCACTAGAGACCATTGGAATAGCTGGAAAGGTTAGAGCAACCAGTTCACCTGCAGAGCTATTGCTGCACGTGCACATATGATTTATTGCAAGAACTGTGATAAAATTCATAAAATCCATTAAACTNAAAAAAAAAAAAAAAGGCAAGAAAAGAACAGTACATGCTGCCTACTTGAGGGAAGGAAAATCTTCCCTTCACACAGCTCCATATTTTGATTAGATACTTCTACTGAATATTTCATTTTCAACGTTGCACACTGCTGGGGAGGGTGGGGATGGGGGTCAAGGCTTTTTTAGCATACAGATAATTTGTATTTGCATAAAATGGACCTGGGATGTCACAGCTATGAGGCCTAAATTATGGCAGCGTAGGAAGATGGCCCTCTAAACCACTTGATGGATGAAAACACGCAAGGCAGTTGACAGCTGGATAACAATCTTTTTTCTTGTGCAGCATCATTGTATCATCACCAGCTGCTTTCTGAAGTAGCTTTTAGAGCTGGCTGTGCATTGCAAATGGAACACTTCTCAGGCTGTTAACCCTCCAATTTACTTACTCATCTGAGCGTCATCCACAAATGCTGGGACATATTGCTTGGAGGAGCCAAGAAGTTAATCTATGATTTTGAATAATTTCCCCACTAAATCAAAAAACTTAGTAACAAAAGAAAACAAACAACCAGAAAAGCCTTCTGCAACACTCATTTTACAGGAGCCTTTCAGCATGGGCAAGTATAGAAATGTTATTCTACTTCATTTTATTCCTAATTTATGCTGGCTCCAGCAGCTTTCATACGCTCCATACATCTGAGAAAGGCAACTGGGGAATGGAAGTCTGAAAGGTACCTTCTGGGCCCTGGAGTCCAAGTCTCAGCAGACAACTGATGTCTTTACTTCTATAAAAGAAGCTTACCTTAAAATATCTATTGGGGAGCTGTATTACAAAGCCTCATTCCTCAAAACCTATTCCTTCTTTCAGAAACTCAAGATTACATTAAAGTGATTGGCACAAGAATGTGTGCCTGCAGCAGGTCCATGGACACTCCTGCCTCACTCCTAGGAGCAGAGCAGCATCCTCCCCACACCAGCTCTTTTCTTCAAGTCAAAGTTAGTTTTGTACTTGAGCCATCAAACCCTTACTCATTCAGCAGCAGCTTCCAACCACTTAAGAACAAAAATAGCAGGCTTACAAATGCCTTTATTACCATGTGCTTCCCTAAAACAGGTCTTTGCTTCCTTGCAGATACATTTTTAGTAAAGAAAATGCAATGAAAGCCTAAAATTAAACCAGCTTCCAGTTTCTTCATACATTCCCTCAAGGTACCAAAACAATCTAACAAGCAAGCACCGGATAAAGCTTTTCTATCACTAATCAACATCCTCTGTTACCACCAAACATATGCTCCCACCTTGGGAGCACAGAAGAAATTGTTATTAATTTCCAGCAGCACCAGTATCTCCCAACATCAGGCAAAAGAAGTAAAGCATTGATCNTTTTTAATACTTCTGTGCTTCTGTTGGCACTTGCAGTGAGTCAGGAACATTTAAGGTCTCCAGCATACAATACATCAACACCCATGAGAATCTGCAGAGCTAGGAAAGTTTTGCACCTAGTTTGAAAGTTCATCCAGCTACAGTATCCCATTACTCACTGTCCTCCCCCCAACATTTTGACTCAAGTCTGGAAAGGTTTTTATTTAAAAGCAACTAGCACTCAACCATTGCTTCCCAGTGGGAGAAGACCCCAGGCCAGCACTTTGAAAGAGGCATGGCTTTGTGTACAGCAAGCCCCCTGCAAAGGTCAACATTTCTTCACACTAAACAAAGTAAAAATCAGGATAACTCACTTTTAAAGCAGAGGAAACTCAAGAATGCCTAGATCAAAAGAAAAAGAACTCTCAAGCAATGCTAAGTCTGCTCACCTGCTCTGTGATGAAAACAGGTCAATGGCTCCAAGCTTGGGAACATATTGAACATCCAAATGATCACTGTGTTCAGCCACATCCTGTGCCGCCTAAAAGGAGGCTCTCAGTAGAGGCTCCTTATTGCTTTTGGTGCAGCATCACACAGCTTACACCACCCAGGAAAATTACCCACAAGCCTTCCCCAAGACACCTGCCTTGGCAGAATTTATCACAGGTGAGTTCTCCACAGCTAAAGGACATTTAATGGCCTTTTTATTGTGTGGGCTTTTTTTCTTTGGTTCCGAATAACAAAAAGAATATTTCAGAATTTCTCTTTGCAATGCATATGTTGGGTTTTGCTTTCTGTTGGTTTGTGTCCTTTGAATGAGCTGGAGTTTTGTAGATTGTTTCTTGCTAGATGAGGTTAGTGGGAGTCCTTGAAATGTGTGTGTCCTTCAAAATGTGCTACAAGAAACCTTGAAAAGAGGCTTGGGAACTGTTACTGAAACAACTTCTTGGCAGTACTTGTGCCATGTGTAAAGTATAGAGATGCCCATCTTAACCTGTTCATGATGAGGCTTTGAAAAGCTTCTCAAGCAGGACAAGGCAGCGTAGTTGTTTTGAAACAAAAATGTCTTCAGTGAAGGGCAATAGCAGCCCCAAACTACTGAGCATCAAATAGTTTAGTGCTCTCATTCCTGAGCACTGAAACTGCAATGTCATTAAGGAACAGAGGCCCATGCATGAGACTGCTCTGAGAGCTACTTTGGAAACCCACTGATGTGCAGGATGCTTTGAGGAAACTTAATAAAAATGTTAGAACATGTAAATTTATAACAGAAACTGCACAATCCAACGTTGAAAACTCCACGGCACAACATTCACTGAAGCAGCCTCCTCTGATATTGCAAATGCTACCTGCAGAACTCAGCTGCTTGATGTTTTTCCTGCAGTTCCTTGAGGCTGATAAAATACTAATGGAATAGCAAGTGGCTGTAATTTTACATGTATTAGGAGGAAGAGGGCCCTGGGGCAGAGAAAAGCTATTTGGAGGCTGGTGTGACAGTTAAAGATATTTTATGAAGCTGCAGCAGCCTGTGGCTGGGAGGTAACAGAGTCCTGATGCAAGGAGCCAATGTGGCAGCTTGGTTGGGGACATCTCTTGTGGCTGTAGAGAAGAGAGTGATAGATGGACATGAAACTGGAAAGTTACATTCTGCTTTATGGCCCAATTCAGCACAGCATTTAAAGATATATTTAACTCCCAATATTTAATCTTTTAATTAGGGATACATTGTTCTTTAATTTGGACCATACTTATAATTAAGCACGGGGGTCAGGTGGGAAGGATTTTGTTACAGGTTTGGAGGTTAGCTTTTTTTGGAGGACAAGGGAGAGTTTGATGGTGAGGCTGAGGAGGATGATAAGCTACAATAAAAGCTTATAAATGAATAATTGAATTAAGCTTGCAGTACCTCATGAGAAATCACCAGAAAGGTTTTTCCCACTGAGTTTAGGGCATGTTCAGAGTCTAATGCTGCCTTCCCTTTGCTTTGCCTGTTGAAGCCAACCAGGATATCCTGTTCTGGGCTTTTTCACGTGGTGAAACACAGTAAAGCTCAATGGCACAAGCCTGAGCCCACTCTTTCTCTGGCTGATGGACAGGCACAGGGAACCTTCAGGCTCAGTATTTTCCTGAAGTGCAATTAGAGCAGCAGGCTGGAAACAGATGGTTTTGCCATGGTAAAATTACTAGAATAAAATACAAACAAGGTCCAACCAAGCTATGTTTTGCTTCTAGTGAGGAGGCAAAAGAAAAAAAAAAAAATACAGCCTGAATAAGGCTTAATTACTGCATTTTCACCAGGGCCCTGCCCCTTCAGAGGAGGGCAAATGCAAGTAATAAAACCAGTCCTGCTTCTGGGCAGAGCAGTAAACCTTGCTCCTAAATTGGAGACTATTCCAAGCTGAGAACGCAGTTAGCTTTGCTTTTCTCACTGTGCCTTTAGGATTAACTCAACCAGATTTAGTAACAAAATTACCAATTTATTATCAAGAAAGGTAGAAGGAGGAGAAGTGTGATTTTAGTTTATTCTTTTGACCCAAATTCACTACAACAATACAATTCTCTAACTTGTAATAGACTAGGAAGTAAATTATGCTACAGTATAAGCTTAATACTATTCCCTGACTGATCAAACAGGAGCTAGAGCAAGAAAGGAAACGTGTGAACTAACACCCCCCTCCGTCGCTGCTACCCTGAACATCACCCATCACAATCACTGTTTGCATTTTGAAAAGCTTTCAGCTTGGTCAGCTCCTGATTGCTGCTTCTTTAATTGCATTAATTGGGCTCTTTCCTCCGGTGCATGCTGGTGTCTTCCCCAGCTGCCAAGGAAAGGAAAGCTTGTCATCTTCTTGTGAACAAATGTTGATCCTGTGCTGCCCCAGAGCACTCTGGGTTTGTCTGGTCTTCTTGTTCCTCATCTTTTTCTCCCTCTTTTGATTAGTTTCCATGTCCTTAATTATGTTTTGCTGCCAGGTTTGATGTGCAGTACAGCCGATGGCAACATACTACCATCTTGGACCTTAGTAACAAAAATACGGAAGAAACTCCACTGCAGTGGAAGTAAAAGGTCCAAAATGTCCTTCAAAGGTTTGGCTTCTCCCACAGTTGTTTTTTGTTGTTTGTTGTTGTTTTTTTTTTCCTTTTAGTAAAAACAGGTCTTGAAAACAAGAGGAAATGAGCATGGTGGATTCAAATTAAATATCAAATACTAGTGGGTTTTATATGGAGTGCACCATTTTGCACCTTAGTAAGAAAAATATGGAAGAAACTCCACTAGAGTTGAAGAAAAAGGTCCAAAATGTCCTTCAAACTTCTAGCTTCTCCCACAGTATTTTTTTCTTTTAGTAAAGATAGGTCTTGAATATAAGAGGAAATGAGCATGGTGGGTTCAAATTAAATATCAAATACTTGTGGGTATTATATGGAGTCAGGTGGGTTTGAGCTATGGAAAATAATACAATTCCTAGTAGAAGATAAATTAATCTCTTCAAAGCCTTCACTACAGCAGAATGGTTTCCTGACTCACTGAAAAGAAGTTCTGTGAAAACAGTAATGGAATTGACTGCCCAGACATGTTCTGTGGCCAAACCCTACTACTGTCTGTCCTGCTTCCCTTGTCTGGTGGCTGAAAAGGTAGAGCAGAGCTGAGACTGAGAGCAGTTGTAGTGACACCAGTCACCTTTCTCTACAAGCTGAACTAAACACAAAGCATTCCTTCTCCATAATAGTTCTTCCTGTTGAAATGGTATGAAATGCAGCACTCAGGTGCAGCCCTGCAAGTCCCAGAGAATTAAAATTTCATCCGTTTTTGCACAGTTACTCTAATGGAATCCATCAAAATGCAAGGGGTCCTGCCTAGAAAATGCAGCCGTGGAGGTTTGGCAGCCTCATGGTGTACCTGTAAGTCAAAGAGGTCTTCCCTATGCTGTTTATAAAGGTACAGAACCAAAAAATAATATAATATCTTACTTGTCTAGGACCTCAAGTTAACTTTAACTTACAGGATCCATTTCATGGAAATGGAAGCAGAGAGATAAAGGAATTAATAAATAAATAGTCTTTTCTACTCTGACCTACTCTATTTTGCTGAACTCTGCCAGAGGCTTCCAATCCCTAGAAACACTTTTCTGGGACATCTCCAAATGTATGAGCATGTGAAGACACTAATTAGTGTAAAAGGTTCTCTTGTAAAAGAAGGGATGTAAAAAACTTGTACCAGTGCTCTTTTCTTTGGGCTCTTCAACATCATCCAGCTATAGAGCTTCCACTTTGTTAGGCACTGAGGTATTTGGTTCCATCTCAAGCAGCAGAAGCAAACTAAAAAGCAATTTTCAATAACATAACCTTTACTAAGCAGGACTTATTTCTTGGTTGCACTGTATGAAAATTCTGCAGTTACCTCCAGCCTTCATGCATGTAACAGTCTTTAGGTATTTCAAACCTCACATGTTAAATTCAGCTTTAATGGTATATATATATATGTTCTTCACCATGAGAGTGGTGAGAGCCTGGAATGGGCTGCCCAGGGAGGTGGTTTGGGCCACATCCCTGGAGGTGTTTGCAGCCAGGCTGGATGAGGCTGTGGGCAGCCTGCTCTAGGGTAGGGTGTCCCTGGGCATGGCAGGGGGGAGGGAACTAGATGATGCTTGTGGTCCCTTCCAACCCTGACTGATTCTATATATTGATATATATATGCAGAATATGAATATGATAAATATTCAGAAAGCCTCAGGCAAACCACAATAAAAACTCAGGAAAAAAAAAAAAAAGTAATTGCTCATCAACATTAAAAATGAACTTGTAAAACTGAAAAGATCTCAGTCAGTTGAAAACTAACAACTAATTTCATTCATTTGTAACCTTTAATTGGCCAAGTGTTTTCACCCTCTCCACATTTTGCTTCTGGTTTATATTACATAATATTTGGGGGTCTTTTTTCCTTGGATACAAATCTTCTTCATGTAGTCTGCACAAATTCAAGGCAAGGCTTGTGCTGTAGGCTGCTAATCCTCAGCAGGCAGATGATCTCAGAGTCCATGTGTTGGGAGATAGAAACATTGTCATCTCTTCAGGAGCACAGAGCCTGAGGAACAGCTAAAAAGCAGGGGGTTCAAGAGCTGAGGAGGTTGTCTTGTGGTTGCAAGCCCAGAAGGTCCGTGCAGGTCTTGAGCTTTCTGCCCTATACCCATCACCTCAGACTTATCCTCTTGGGAGTAACTCCTGTTGCCTCCCTAATCCATTATTCACAGTTACTGGTAAGCCTGAGCCACCAAAGGATCCCTTGACCAAGACCAAATTCCAATATTTGGTTACAGAACAGGGCAGATGGGGACTTGAAGCTTTCACAGCAGTTCTTCACTTCCACAGCAGACTTTTCACCAAACCAGGCCCTGCCCTTAGTATCACTTCTAGCAGGGGAAAACATATTTTAAGCAGCCATTTCTTTTTCTTCCCTCTCAAAATCAAATGTGCTTTCCCAGAAATAGAGCATTCTTCTCTATTTCTCTCTACAGACTTTGTCTTTTCCTTCTTTTCTGTTCGTTTGTTGCTTTTTTAGGCATGTTTTTCTTTTGTTTGCTTGCTTGGTTGGTTTTTTGGGTTGGTTTGGGGGATTTTTTTGTGCGTAACTCTAAGACAAATCATCACAATTTTCCTCAGTTTCATCAAGTGCTTAATCAGCTGAGCTGGAATTTCAAGGAGCCAGTTATTACCCAACATGATGGGTTTTCTTCATTTTTACAGAACATTATTTTTATATAAATATTTACTGTGCTTAACAGTGGCCTGAAAAAGCAAAGGGTGCTTGCTGAGTATTTGTACTGGTTTATTTTTCCCCTTCCCACTTCTGTCTGGTGCTCACCCAACCAAGCCCTCACAAAGCAGAGCCTTGGGAATCAGTCGCTATGATGAATCACTCTGTCTTACAATGCTTGAAAGTCCTTCTACGCCATTAAATCAGGCTGATGATCCAGATTTTCTGATATATTCTTCTGATCTTCAGCTAAAAATAGGTGAAGTCCATAAACTTCTCCTAGTTTGACAAGGTAAGAGAAGGTGATGTGTGCTAGGGTTGAAGCCAAGGTGCTTGACAGTGTGGTCTGGAGTGGAAACCAAGGTGCTTGACAGTGCAGTCTGGAGTGGAAAGCAAAGTGCTTGACAGTGTGGTCTGGAGCAGAACAAGTTTCCTTCTATTGTGCTCATTCTGCAGAAGGAAATAACAGTGTCAAGAATTCACCTGAGGGATTGCAGTAATAGCAATTATCCTTGTTGCCTCTTGCAGCCACTTGGAGGGGACAGAGATGGATTTGCTCACACTTGTGGCTGTGCTGGGCAAATATGGAATGCTTCTAATTTTTCTCTTGCAGCCTGTGTGAGTGTGGAGGACACCAGCCTGCCTCAGCTGGCTGCTTTCTGCCTGGCAGTGCCTGTGGCTGCTTTGCTGTCTGTGTTTATTCTTCTTGTTCCTCGGATTCTTGCAGAACAGTGAACAGCCTTGTTTGGGTTCAGTGATAGCAGCAGTGAGACAAATGGGATTATTACTGAGGGGAAAAACCCCCAAACTTCTCTGTGAAGGAGAAAATAAAATAGACTTTCAAACAGAACAGAGACTCTTGAAGTTCAAATAGAAATAATCACTGAGCAGCAGCAGGCCAGAGAGCAGGAGTAAGAAATCAGTTGATTTCCAATCTTGAGTCTTGCAATAAGTTACCTATACAGCAGTTTTAAAGAGGAATATGCATTTTGCCCTTAGAAATCTCCTTTTTGTGCCTACCTACAGCTCCCCATATTTTCAAAGAGCTTGTGTTTACTTGTGAACACTGAGTATGTTTGTGTGTAGGAGGTGGTTGGAGCTTTGAACTCTGCTCGTAGATTCGAAAGCAGACTGTGAAGAGTGGTTGTGAGCCCTGCAGTGCTGAACTGGAATGATTCTGTAAGATAAAATATTGATATTGTTCTAAGTTCATTTTCTCAGGTTTCCTAGATGGTAACTTTAACTGACAGGTTTACACCTGTGAAAGGCACACAGAGCTCCACAGTGCACACAGGCACTTCCATGCTCCTGGAAAGGTCATAAGCTATTTGCAAGGACCCAACAAGGTTGTCCCATGGGACCTGGTGAGGAATGGAGGTGATGCTTGTTTGCAGCACAGGGAGGAGATAGAGCAATTAGAGAAACAAAACAGTGGCCTGAAAAGCACAGCAGCCTGGCATGGAAGCTGCTCCTCACAAGCAGAAGACTGCTGGGGTACCTGGTGCCTTGAATGCTTCTCGGGCTAGGCGAGTCCATGTTGCAGAGAAATGTCGCCTCTATTCTTTTCTGTTAGCATTAAATTAGATAAAATTAGGTCTTACAAGTAGCTGGGACTTATTCTATGTTCACTCTAAAATTAATCTGTCAGCTGGTCACTTTTAGTGTTTCTTTTCCAGTAGATCTTTAAATGTCATCATGCAAACCACATTGCTGCTGGAACAGCTGAGAGGATTGTTTCCAAGGATTAAGGAGGATGGGCAGGTGAAGGAATTGGCTATTAAAAGACAAGTCCCGATGAGGAATGTACTAATTAAAAAACTGAGGAGTTACTTTATCTGAAGTGCTTTTCTTTCCAGAGGAACCAGCATTCTCTTGAGAAAACCGATGATGAGCTGTTAAAAAAGAAATACAGCTTATCTTGGTTTGCGATAGTTTTATTTCTTATGTGGTCCCCTTTCAGGCAATTTTCAGAAGCTTTTACATTTTATGGGGCAAAGATAGAATTTTTTTTAATGGGCAGAAGTACAAGAAGTGGTAAAAACACCAGAATGGAGTTACTTTATGAGTTTGATATATACAGGAGGTTGAGATGTGGTGCTGAGAGACTTTGGTTAAGCACCAGACTTAGTAGAGTTAGAGAATGGTTGAGCTTGATGATCTTGAAGGGCCTTTCCAAGTGAAACGATTCTAGGATTTTATTGTTCCATGAAATATAAGCAATAAATACCCTACATTTCTGAGAAGGCTGTGTTCTTCCAAAGGGCATGCCACCCTACTCATCCATCTGCTCCTGTCTCCCAGACAGGAATGCATGCTCACAGTATGTGACTGAAATAAACAACGCCAAAGTGAGAGTGTTTATAGCTTTTTTGCTGTTTCAACAACTGACTTTTTATCAAGTTCCACTTCCTCAGACTCCTTTTCTCCAGGCTGAGCAACCCCAGTTCCCTCAGCTGACCCTCTCTAGACCCTTCACCAGCTTTGTTGCCCTTCATGCTCACATATGTAGGGGAGTAATAAGAAGAATATTAATAGTCTTTGCAGATGCCATTTGTTCCCTCAGCACTTCACACTGGTACCCCAGCAAATACCAGGGAGTGATAACCTCGCTTAGGCTATCCTAAAGTGAACAACTTTCTGTCTTGGTTTACTACATCTGACAAAGAGAACTTGACCCCTAAATGCTTATAATTAATGGTGTTCCAAGTTGCAGCAGAGAAGGTTCTTATCTAGGGCAGAAAAAGTCTCACAGGGAGGTGGTGCTGAATGTGAGCAATTTCTTCTGGAAGGAACATCCTGCGCTGCACAAAAGGCCAGAGAGGAAGGAGCGAAAATATTCTTCTTTTCTCTATTCCTATTTCATCTGCTTGTAAGGGACAGTCCCTGCATAAGGCCTCTTTGATTAGCCACCTTGGCTGTTGCAAACTGGTAGGGTCAAAAAAAACCCTGATGCTGAGAAATTAGCTGAGATTTTGTCTCATCTGTAACTGCTGGATCTTGGTGAGGTTTAACACTTTTCTTTTTTATGCAACACAACTGTAGATGAATAATGTACTTTGTCCTTTCACACTGATTATAGGTAATAGCAAGAAAAATGCAGCTTCTGACATACTTTTATGGGAGCCTGAGACCAGCTGATTGACAGGACTAGTCACTGGAAACAGAACTTACATACTGCAGATGATTTTTTTTGCCTGGCTTTACATATCAGTAAGGCAATTAGCACTGAGTTAGAAAGGAAAAGTCATGTTGTATGGATATTGAGACAACAGGAGACATTGAAAATTAAAGTCTTTGAGCAATATGAGGAGAAACCTTGAAAACAGATTGGTTAAAATCCTGTGCACATTTTTACAGCTGAGCTCTGAGTATCTTTCTTAGAGTAATAATTGAAATCCAAGCCAACACGACAACAAAAAGTAGCTATGAGGACAAGGCTTCTCTACTGTACCTTAAACAAGGAAGTGTGGGGGTTTGAGAACACAATGAAACAGGATTGCAATTATACTCCTTTTTTTTTTTTTATGGCTAAGTGTAATAACAGCAAAAAAATTACTTCTGTTTTCCTAATAAGGGATAAGGATAGGGAAGGGACAATAATGAACCTTAGTAGATGAGCCTGTGATTGGGAATAGGAACTGAACGTCTCATACTGGTTGTGAGTTTGACACAGCAGGGACTCACTGGGGATTTGGTTGTTTCACAGCAAAATCATTGTTTTCAGGAGGAAAAATAACAATCTGGGGTGAAAAAAAGTGTCTCATGCATAGCACTATTTCATTGTGTCATGCTAGGTAAGAAAGGTCAGCACTAAGGAACGATATGCAACATTTTGGCTGTGCTAACACAGAGGAACTTCTCACCTGATAGAACATATCAAAGTTACTCCTGCCTCTACTGAAAAACACCAGTGGAGAAATAAATAGTAATAGGCAAAGTAAAAGTAGTTTGTATTTATTTTTGCCATCTGTTTGTTTGTTCTGCTGGAGGACCTCCCTAGGTATATAGGCAATAGGCTGCCTCATGTCTGGATGGTACTTTTAATTTTGTTCCCTGCTCTCTGTGCTTGGAAGCCTCTCGAAGTGTGCTTTGGGCTTGAACATATGCATGGCAAAATTGGGGAGGCGTTTTTCATTTTCTAAGATGTTTCCTTTGGCTTGCTGAGAATTTTGGAAGGTGTTGGTGAATGGTGAAGGTATTTCTGTGACAAACATTTTATCACTAGGGGTGAACAGCTGCATGCTTTGGTTCTTAAACATTAAACAAGTGTCAGCTGATGCAAATGCCTGTCTCAGAGGCTATTTTGGATCTTGCAAACGTCTCGTGTTTCATTTGCCAGGTCTGGGTAAATAAATAGAAAAGATTACTGCAAATACATGCTCCCTGCCTATAGATGCTGGAGTTCCTTTGTGGTCTAGCCTGTGACGTGACTTTCTGGAAGGCATTGTCAGAGCCCGATACCAAGAGCAGGGAAATCACTGGGTGCTCACTTTGGCAGATCTTTAATCTGAGAACTATGATTTAGAGTTTGAATGGCAGATTTAAATGACAGAATGAGACACAGACTATGGCTCTACCCACAGAGTAGGGATAAAGATTGTCCCTTTGAATATAGTCCACTCTTTTGCCACAGAGGTACTGCTGTGATGTCCTCCATCCTTTACCTGCATTAGAGAATTCATCAGATGCTGTTTGTGGTCATGAATTAAGTTTATGCAACTGTTCTGCTTTGCCACCTACTTCTATGCTCTCTGGAGCTACTAGGCACAGTTTCCCCTTTATCTCCTTCCTTTTCTTTCCCCCACAGTGCTTATTCATTGTGAGGTGCTGACTGTACTTCGCTAACAAAATTTTCACACAATGTCCTCCTTCCTAGCCTCTTCCCACAGTATAAAATTACTATTAATCAGCCTGTCTGTGATGCTCATTATTCATACACAGATGCATGTCACAGCACTGAAAACAGACTATCTGTCTTACTCAAGACCATTCTAAGATCTTAAATAAAAGAGAGATAACAATGCAACACACCCAGGGCCTTGACAAAAATGGGAAGGAGGTAAAATGGATCATCACGCAGGCTAAGAATTTTCCACTTGAAAGCCTCAGCCCAAGTGTGCAAGAGGATGCAATGGTCAGAGGACAGGAGCAAAAAATATCCTGGTTTGTTTTTTTTTCCTTTTGAAACGATCTCATGTCCCAGTAATCAGGAAAAATCAGTCTTGGTCATTACTTTCCATGCCTTCAGCTGCCTTGCAGCAGAGTTAAAAGCTGCCACATTATTGTGCAGAGTGTGGTGTAGGGAGAATGGAAAGCAGAGGAAAACCAGATGCAACTATTGTACCCGCAGCAAATTAAAAGGAAATGAAGGCTGCTTGTAGGCTTTGCACCAGCAGCTTATTTTCTCCAGCTTGCATTTATTTTCTCAGTCACTCTTTACTACATCTCTATTCATGCAAATAAGTGTATAACTCACATGGAAAAAACGTTGTACACCTCATCATGTAACAGATATTCTCCAGAATTTTTAATACCCAAGTTTTATAAAAGTGACTGGGGAAGAGTTATTCACTCAGAAATGGACTTTTCAATCAGAAAGGGATAATTTCTCATGGGTAACCTCAGGGTAAAGGCTTTCAATATTGATTTTTGGTATATGAATTTGGAGGTTTTTTTGGTTAATTATAGGAGGATTTGGCTTGTGTCTGAAGTGTGGAAAGATTATTGACTATTGAAGGATGATGATGGTTTAGGAGTTAGCTGCCCTCCCACACAATGAATTCACCCAGACTAGACTCAGCCAGCTGGGAGTTAAGGAACGAAGCTTTATATTGACAGCTCAGCACAAGATACAAGCAGATGTTTACAAAACATTACAAATATTTACAGCTCTGTACACAAATATACAAGTTAAAAGTAATACAGATACACAACACCCTTCCCAGAAATCAGAGTGCCCAGGAGGGGCTCCCAACCACCTTCCACCTTCTTTCCACACCCATCTCTTATCCCAGAATCTGCCTTACATTCGAGGAAGGATCAGCAATGGGGGTTAGGAGCAGAGTGACTTGTTGGATTACACAGATCCAGCTAGAAATCAGGGAGAGACACAGACACCAACAGACTCCAAGAGACAGACTTACCCATGTTTGTGCCCTTGTTTTCATATGTCTCATCAAGCCTGCAAGTGAAGCAGACATGAGCAGCATTTTCTTTTCATGGCCTATAATCTAATTTTTTGTCATTAAAAGATTCCAATTAGCCTCAAGCCAGCACAAAGGGTGATATGTAGGATTTCAAGAACTGTGATGCTTGGGTTTATGTTCTTTATCACTAAATGTGAGTGGAGACTGAGCTCCAGTACCTGAGTTAACTTCTCTGTTCCAGGTGCATTTGTTTTACTCAGAAGAGGTGGGATACATCAGGGTTCTTCTTTTACTGATGGATGAGAAGAGGAAAATCTTACAGTGAAGTGGATTAGTCTGAAGTTCTAATCTTTGTGTGTGTGCAGATGTTAATTGAATAAGTGGAGCAAGATTGTGGCTATCACAGTGAGTTGTACAATCTATTGGGCAGGGGGGAGTGGGGAGAAAGTGCTTGCTAATGGTAGCGTTGAATAATCGATGCTGAAAATCGACAAAACCTTATGACCAAATTAATCGACTTTATTACCTCTCTGTCTCTGGTAAAATGGTTCATTAAGAATCTTGTTTAACTGGAATAATAACACATAAAGGCAGGATGCTCCCAGAATAATCTGAAGGACTTAGTATTTCAGTTTCCAGCCTTTGGCTGTAAGCTATGTGTTCAACTGAGGTGACACAAACCATATTCTTCTATTTAAAACCCTCTGACTTCTGCAGAGTCCTTACCACCCATCTTGCAAACAACGATTATTGTTCTTTCTTCGTTAGTAATGAATGTTGTGTGCCACTGTTCTGCTAGATAGCCTGGGGATGGAATTAATTTTTGATGGCTGTTGTTTAATAATTACATTTCAACAATTCTTTACATCTCCAATTAAGGAACATTCTCTGCCTATGGCACAGAGGGGTTGAAACTGGATGATCTTTGAGGTCTCTTCCAACCTAAACCATTCTATGAAATATCCTTTACCATCCTTGGAGCAACTTGCTTTGATAAACTCCTTCGAGTTTTCAGAAATGATGTTTGTGATGAGCTATTTCTCATAACGTGATCAGACGTTTGCATCTTGGTTTCCTTGTTTCTGGTCAAATTTCATCTGGGTGTTCCGCCTTTGAGTCCATCTTGCTGCTGCTGTATTGCTCTCCTGCAGAGAAAACTTCTCCAGTGATTTCAACAACTACTCAGGGCCTGATGTAAGAATTTTTTCCCTGGAAGTATGATAGCTTTGTCATTTTTGGCCCAGTTCTTTGTGTAGAGAATATCTATATAGGTTGTCTTGATGGGTAAAGTTACAGATCCTTTACTCTTCATGGCATGTTCTCAACATTGTCTGTTGGAATGTGCTCGAGACCTTCATCTGTCACTTCCTATAATCTTTTCTTTCCAAGAGAAAGTTGTTAGTCTGTATTTTTTTGCAGGTATTGATCTGTATTTCTAGCCTGATGTCTACTACAAGGTTGTATATATCCATGAGATCAAAGAGGTTTCTCTCTTCCTTGTGAAAATAACTGATATAGTTCCTTCTGTATCTACAGGTTGAAAGTGAAATTTAAGTTTTTGATACTGAATTTAATCAGTGCTGCTAGTCTCATTTTCTGATAATAGCTTATTTCTAAGAGTATAACTCTACAGGAAGTCACAGCACTTCTGTCCCAGGCAATTACATGCTCATTTCTTACCCTGCTTCAACCAGATTGGAGTTTTTAAAGTCCAAAAGGTGTACTGCAAACACCTTTGATCTGCAGGGACAAGGAAAGGGAAACTTAATTAAGCAATTCTCAGAGGGGATTTTCTGGGTCTTCTTTTAGGTGCAGGAACTGATGGCAGTCAGAATCTGCTGTCTGACATAGCATTTAACTAAAATTAAGAAATATATTGTTAGTTTAAGACTTAATAACAGGAGGAAAGAAGAAAAAAAAGAGAAAAAAGGAATGTTCCTCTGTATGAAGGGGAGAAATTAGCTGAGTTTAAGCTGAAAAATTTATCTTCTCAATAGCTCTTGCATGCAGATTACCAAGCACTGAATACTACGTATATTTGTAAGCTGAGGCACAGGAGGTTCAACCTCAACACAAGGGGGAACTTCTTGAATGTAAGGGTCACAGAGCACTGGAACAGGCTCCACAGAGGTGTTGTGGAGTCTCCTTCTCTGAACACTTTCAAGGCCTGTCTAGATGCATTCCTCTGTGATCTGAGCTAGATTGTCTGGTCCTGCTCTGGCAGGTGGGTTGGACTTGAAGACCTCTTTAAGTCCTTTCCAACCCCTGACATCCTATAAGCCTGTAATGTGTGTGTATGTATATATATATATATATATATATATGTATATATTACATATATAAGACATGGTGCTCCTCAGTTGATGGCTGAACTTGACAATCTTAGATGGTGATCTTAGCTCAATTAAGGTTGGAAAAGACCTCTATGATTCTATTATATTTGAAGCAAAGCAAGTAGGCTCAGGCAAAATGTTGACTTGTTCCCTTGAAATCCCTTCCAAGCTGTCCTTCATTCTACACTGATTTCCTTGGTGCTTGCCATGAAGCCTGTGGCTGGGAAGCTGAGACCTATGGCAGCCTGGGTGAGCCTGCAGAGAGGTACTGAACACGATCTGTGGGCAGTTCCAGCGCTAACCTGCTCAACAGGGAGAGCTGAAAATGAGTTGTGAGCTGAGAGTTTGATTGAAATGTCAAAGTACTCAGAGCCCCATGGAGCTCCTGCAGAAGAGGCTTTTGCAGCAGAGGATTGTTTTGACACAGGAGTCCTGCTGTGTGAAATTTGCAGCTGTACCTTGTGATGAGTAACCATGGATTAGATTGAGCAAAATTCATCTTGCTGCTTAGATAGTGAGATGTTATCGGGGAATATTGCACTAAAGCCAGATTGTTCTTCCTAACTACAAGTGTGTTCTTAAAATCAATATATTTATATGAAAGGGTTGGCCTGATTTATGAGCTTTGAAGTCCACTCAGGAAAGAGAGGCCATGCTTCTGAACTCAAAACAAGAAATTCATATGCGGAGTGAAGTAGCACATACAGCAGGAAGCCAGAGGCACTATATGCAGCAGAACAAAAAACAAACCAAGCTGAGGTCTCTTTGGGATCTGTGGTGCAGCCAAGGAAACATTGTGCCTGATCTCTGAAAAGTACCTAAAACCTGTTGGTACCTTGGATTTACTGCAGTGACCCTGAATAATGCAATCAGTTGGGAGTTTGTTCACTTTGCAGTGAATTTTAAAAATCTTTTCTTTCTAAATACCCAGGTGATAGACACGTAAAAGTAGATACCTAGATGATGGATACATAAGGAGAGCCAAGTGGATAGATACACAGAGGACAGAGACCTAAATGATAGATACATAGATGACGGATATATAGGAGAAAGGCAAATAGTGCTCAGTGGCAGCTTGAAAGTTTCCTTTTTTTTTTCTTTTTTCCCCAAAAAGAGCAGCTGCAGGGAATCTGCTGGGTCACAGCTGCTGGCTGAGCAAACAGCCACGGCAGCCAGCACAATATCCATCAGGTAGAAGAGATGGTTGTGTGCTCTGTCCCAAATGTGTTACTGGTTCCTGAGGATAGAGTCATAGAACATTTTCAGTTGGAAAAGACCTTTAAGATAACCAAGTTTATCCATTCTCTAACTTTATTACATCTGGGGCTAAACAGTGTCCCTCGGCACCACATCTCTGTGTCTTTTAAACACCTCCAGGGATGAGGATTCATCCACTTTCCTAGGGAGCCTGTTCCAGTCTTTGAGAACCCTTTCAGTGAAGAGAGTTCTAATATCCAGCCTAAGCCCCACCTGGTGCAACTGGAGGCCACAATTCTAGTAGGATGGCTGCAATATTGCAATGAGTCTTTAAAAGATAAATGCATGGAGAAGTTGGCAAGGAGGTGTAGACAAAGAGAGGTGTGTGTGCAGCAAGGGAGGGTACAAACCCAGCATGTTTCCAGATTTGCCATTGGCCAACAATGTGACAACTGGGGCTCAAAACTGCTTAGAGCAAAACGCATGCATGGATTCAGTCCAGAAAGCCATCCAGAGCCTGGGCTGCATCAAGAGAAGCGTGGGCAGGAGGGTGAGGGAACTGATCCTCTGCCCCTCTACTCTGCACTGCTGACAGCCCACGTGGAGTACTGCACCCAGTTCTGGAGCCCCTGTTACAAGAGGAATGTGGACATGCTGGGAGGTGTCTAGAGAAGGGCCACGAGGATGCTCAGAGGGCTGCAGCACCTCTGCTATGAGGAGGGACTGAAAGAGTTGGGGCTGTTGAGTCTGGAGAAGAGAAGGCTCCAAGTCAACCTTATTATGACCTTTCAGTATCTTCAGGGGCTTACAAAAAAAAGATGGGAAGAGACTTTTTACAATGTCAGGTAGTGATAGGACTGGAGGAAATGGAACAAAGCTAGAAATGGGCAGATTCAGACTGAATGTTAGGAAGAAGTTCTTCACCATGAGGGTGGTGAGGCCCTGGAAGGGGTTGCCCAGGGAGGTGGTGGAAAGCCTCATCCCTGGAGGTGTTTACAGACAGGCTGGATGAGGCTCTAGACAGCATGATCTAGTGTGAGGTGTCCCTGCCCATGGCAGGGAGTTGGAACTAGATGATCCTTGTGGTCCCTTCCAACCCTGACTGATTCTACAATTCTGAGTAACCAAAGGTAGGGCAAAGCTAAAGTTTTCTCTAAGCTCATCTCTCAGGTCAGGTTATGGTCTTCTCCAACTTCATTCCAACTCCAGGAAAATTCATTACCTACCTGACTGCTCAAGCTAGAAGCTATCACCATAGCAAATTTCCCTTAACTTGGCACCTCAGCTACAAGTGTTCAGGAGGAATGAATGATTTTTTCTTGGGTTTTTTTATTATTTCAATTTGGCACAGAAGGAAAAGTTGATAGCAAGCTAATATCCAACTTGCTGAAGGAAAGGCTGTCACAGGAATGAAAATGCAAATTAGAGATGCAAAGGCTGTCGATTATCAGCTTTGCTCTTGCTAGTATATGGGTGGAAAAGCCTGTGCCACTCCAAATTGTATTGGCATCTTGTCAGAAACCTACAGCCCACACCTACCTCGGGTGAAATGAGGAAAAGAGCAATTGCTCTTTGCTTGAATACATGAACATATCCACTCCAAGGTAGAATTCCTAGCACTCAGCTCTTCATCAGTGGTTGTGCTCCATGATCTCAGAGGGTTCTTCCATCCAAAACCATCCCATGGTCTTCAAACCCTAGAAGAACTCATGTCACCCCAAACGAAAGCTTTTGTGTGCTGGGCTTTAGTGAAGTTGAGAAACTTGGACTGGAAACCAAAGAGATGATCTTGCATTTCTGGACAACTCTTTCTTTTAATCATCTGTGCTCTGTCAGTCTCCAAATGTTTCTAAGAGACCACAGAACATATTTGCCACAGAAAATATCTAGGGTTTGGGCTCAGCTTGGCTATGAGATATGCCCCAGTTTGGATGTTTTTCTGAAGTCATCAAAACATCCTGGATCAGCCAAAATTTGCTTGAGAACTCTTGAAAACAGGCTGTCTCATGAGCTTTCTAATGTTTCTGGCTTCCAGTCAGACTGGAAATGCCATGGAAACAACACTTGTGGCAGTCCAGCTCCCAGCTGCTCCCAGCACTCAGCATTTGGGAGGCGTTAAAAAAAAAAAAAAAAAGGCAAATTAATTGAAACTGAAATGTTGGAAGGTCAACAAATGCTCAGGTATGTTTTTTGAGAGATTACAGGAGTTCTGCATTTAGCCAGACCTGAGCTGCCTGTGTATTTTTCATTGAGGAAGTGATGCCTACATGGATCTATTCAGGGCTGGCCTAAATCTGTTTTCTTTAAAGCTGGTGGGAGTAGAGTTTGGATTTCAGTGGGAGCTGAATATTTGGAAAATCCTGCTCTAAGTACATTGCTAATCAAAGGCACTTCCACCTAGTGCTCCTAAAGCCACGTGCATGGGATGAGAAGCAAGTTTCACTGCACTGCCTGTGAGAGGGCAGAAATCAAGTGATTAGGACTACTTCAACCTGCTAAAGATTTCTCTCCTATTGGCATCCAAGTTGGTGGCAATCAAGGCATTGAGGATGGGTCAAAGATTTGGAGAGCAAGTTGGGCTGAAATTCAGCAAGCTGTAGGTTTCTTTCTCTGAGCTTATGAACGAAATCAGGACACAAGGTAATGTGGATTGTGGAAATCTAAAAGGATCTGGGATTGGAAGGGAAAATAAAATGGTGAGCAATCTCTTTGATAAGTATGGTGAGATTCTTTCAGTCAACATGCATGTTGTTCATTTCTCTGCTAGAGCTTTCTCCTTCCCACACAATTTGCAATGCTCTTGGTAGCATGGAACTGGCATAAACTTGAAGCAGATCAGTGTATTTTGCACCTAGCTGAGAAAGTTTTCATCTCTTCTGGCATGAGGAAGGTGGGATTTAAACAGGAATATCATCCTTAAAAGAAAAAAAAAGAAAAAAAAAAAGAGGTCACACTTAACTAGAAGCATGGCAGGGCTCAGTGGAGCATCTCCTGAGTATCTCTGCACCAGCTGAGATAGCACAAGGCCATGCATCAACCCTGACTTCAGTGGGATGGCTCTGGTTTGCAACAGCTGTGAACCCAAGAGATGCCTTTTCTCCCGTGGAGAATGAAAATACTCTGCTTCCAGCCACTGTGACCTAGCAGAAAGTGCTTTATGCCTGGAGGGTATTTTGGTGGGGATCCTAGGAGGCTGACAGTCATGTAAAGCAAGTGCTTTGTAGTATGAATGATTCCAGGGGCATTTGGAGAAGAGTTGGATGCTGTAAACGACAACCCTGAGTAGATTTGGTAGAAGCTGCTCTGCTGAGCCAGCATAACTTGACAGATCGACCTTGCAAGCAGGAGTCCCAGATCAGATCCCATGCTGGTTGTGCTGTGCAGCTCCACACCAATGGCTTTGCCTTCAGCCAACTTCAAGGTACAGAACGAGCCAAAGTGTAATTGTCCCTTTGTACTGATCTGGCAGAACATGTGCTATACCAAACCAAACATTCCACCCTGCATCAGGCTCTGGTGCTAAAAGAAATATTTTGTGGCAGCAAGAGAAAAGCTTTTACAGCTGACTGAGATTTACATATTTTACACGTAAGATAAATATGGGCTGAAAGTAAATCCAAGAAGTTGATGCTAATAATGTTACATAACATGAAACACTACCTGACTTACCTAAAGCTGTGGAGTTTTCTGAGTAAGAGACCAAGCTACAGCAAAACAAGCTACAGCAGAACAACTTTAGCCTTCCTGCTTTTCCATTTGTCTCCCAGGATAGATTTGTGTCGTATTTGTGGATCAGCTTCAATCAGAATTCAAGGTACCTTAATGGAGACCTTGGATGTACCTTAGATTTCCTTTTTTTCTTTTTATTTTTCCTTTTTTT
>VWZI01013574.1:324602-350336 GCA_013396835.1 Psilopogon haemacephalus | reverse complement strand
TTTGTGGGAAATATTTTGTGTGCTAGCATACTATTTTAGTGCTATTAATTGTGGGACAGCTGCACATCTGTCTGTGTGTGTGTATATATGTATATATACACCCCCAAAAAAATAAGGCTTTGCTCTTGCTGAAGTTACCCACATAAAAAAAAAAAAAAAAAAAAAAAAAAAAAAAAAAATTCCCTCAAAAAAAAAAAAAAAAAAAAAAAAAAGCAGAGATTCAGCTGCATCAAACAGATAAAACAATAGAGATGATCTGCATGATAATAAAAGATGGGGATCAGTGGTTTCTATCCTTACCAAGAGTCCATGGGGAGGTACAAAACCCATCTGCATCCTAACCATTTTCTGTGACTCTACACATCAGTATCTACTCCAAGCTCTTCTTTAATCCAGTGTGTGGTATTATCATTGATCAGAAAGCCTAGCTCAGCTCAGAAAATATTGGATGCTTCACTTGCTTCAAAATCAGTCTGGAAACCATCCCAGGGATACATCTGCTCCTTTAATTTGCTACAGAGATGAAGAATTTGGGAAGAAAATTAAAGCTGGCACAAAACTAAATCTTGATGCTGTTGTGGTAGAAAACGTGTGCAAAGCAAGTGGAGAAAGCCCCAGCAACTCTTTTACTCCTGACCTTAAAGCATAACTGGTGAGATATGAAGGGGAGCAGCTTAGGCTGCAGAAACCATCTCATGCTCCAATGATTTGTGTGTCAGAAGTGTTCTCTGATGCTGTTCTTTGGAAGATTATCAGTTACGCAAAATGAGAAAGCATTTGCTATCGGAAGGAAGATTTCTTCACTTTTCTCTATTTTGCTCTTTATTCTCTATGTTGCCATACATCCAGAGGCAAACTTACTGAACTTCCAGAGGCTCTCCTGCTTAATATATCTAGGAGTAATCAATACTAGTCCAGGATACTATAGGATAAAACTATTACTTTATGGATTAGTACTGAAATTTTTTTACTTGCCTGAGACTTTCCTAAACTCCTTTCTTTGCTGTTCTCTTTGTGCTATCATCCTATATATATATATGTATGTGTGTGTCTGTGTGTATATATATATATGCATATATATATATAAAATCTTGTTTAGCAAGAGCTCCATTTGGGCTCCTTCAATGTGGCCTCTGCTGGCTCAGCCTAAACTCTTGGAAGTAAATCATCCCATCACCACTCCTGGTCTTCTGCAGTGCAGGGCAAGAGACACTTAAATCAGATCTGCTTTTACTCCCAGTTCAGGGCTTGCTTACCTGTTCCTGCACTGCTGCCATCCATCTTGTTTGCCAGGAGTACCTAATGGCCCTGACAGCCAGAGTGACTTGGTGGCAGGGAGCAGGGCTCTGACTGATGCAAGAAGCTTTGCCCAGTTAACTCGAGCATTAAATCTAGCTACGGTCTGGGCTGCAAACTTTCCATAAGGAGCAGGGCAAATGATCCAGTGGGAGCCTATACCTAGTTTCACAGGGCCCCTGCCAAGGTGTCATTCCAACTCGCACTGCTTGACTCATGTGCAGTGACTTGCTCCAGGCTGTGGAGAGAGTTGGAAATTTAATTGTGGCTAGAAATTTTCTCGTTTAGGGTCCTGTTGTTTTGCTCTGACAATGTCTTTTCTTTTTGGTAGCACATATGAGACACTTTGACTGGAAATCTATCTATCCCCACTGAGGACACATTTTGTTTCTCTTTCCTTACACTTTTTTCTCTGTCTCAAAGTTCTCAGCTCGTTCTTTATAACTGGCTGCTACTGCTGCTCACCTGCAAATCACCAGCCTCCAAAAATTATTTTCTGAGGGTCTCATTTCAGCCTAGGTTATCATGTGCTGCTTTGAACAAAGAGCCATGTGCTTCCTTTGAGTAAGAAATACAGGAAATCTGTGTTTCAGATAGCTTTGGTTGGTTTTCTTTGAGGGGAGGGGGGGTAAAGAGGGTGGTTAGCAGCACGAAAATCAGGATTATTGCAAATAAATCCTGGAACCTGGCAGCTTATTATTACTTGCAAGTGACTCGTTCCAATACAGAGTGGATTAAATTCTTGCGGCTTTTCCCATTTTCTTCTGTATTTTCCACTACAAGTTCCTGTTGACAACGAAGATGCTTTAATGCACAAAAAAAAGAACAAAGAATCCTGGTTGTATAGCTTAGTTCTTCTTGTTTGCCTTCCATCCCTGAAAGAGGACCCTTAAAATCAGTTTGTACTTGAACTGATCATGATGCTGGGTTGTAAGCATATGGTCTGGCCTGGAGCAAGTGTGCCAGGGAAGTGACAGTTTGTAAATGGAAGTGCTGCTGCTGAATGTAATGAGATCTTGAAGGGAAATCAGTGTAAGGCTGCTCTCATTTTTTTATTACATTTTTTTTTCCCTGCAAACCAAGTTTTCTTGCAGTATTCTGCAGCTATTTGAAACAGGAGCACTTAATCTCTTTTTCATTACATAGACTGTGTGTGTGGTGGAAGGGAATTGCACTGCAAGTCAACTAATTGGCATGACTAGTTACAAACCTGTAATCAAGCTCAAGAATATTAAAGCAGTTCTGTGCAAAATCTCCCTCAGCGACCCCGAGAACGTGCCCAAGTTGACAGAAGAGATCCCTTAAAGTTCAGCTTCCTGAGAAGTTTTCTAAGCTGCAGTTAGGTGAATCAGGGGAGGGAAAAAAAAAATCAAAAACGCCCAAGTCAACATGTCCCTGTGAGAGTGAGCTAAACATTCCTTAATGGCCAACTGTAGCTATCACTGTACCAATGCTAGAGTTTAATTCTGTATTTAAAGCAGTAGTTGCAACTCATGAAATGATGTTTTCATGAACCAAGTGCTGGAGCCATGAGTATCCTCCATAACTTTGCTCTATCTGCCCATGAAAATGCAATAGGATTTTTTTTTTTTTTTTGAGTGGGTAATTACAGAATTGCAGAATTGTAGGGGATGGAAGAGACCTCTGGAGATCATCCAGTCCCTGCTAAAACAGGGTCATCCACAGCAGCTTGCCCAGGATGACAATGTCCAGGGATGTTTGGAATCTCTTCAGTGAAGGAGACTCCACAACCTCTCTGGGCAGCCAGCTCCAGGGCTCGAGCACTCTCACAAGAAAGTGTTTTCTTGAGTGAAGCCTCCTGTATTCTAATTTATGCCTGTGGTCCCATCACTGGACACCACTGGAAAGAATCTGGCCACCTCCTTTGGTTCCCTGTCCTTTAGATGTTGGAAAGCATTGATCAGATCTCCTCTCAGACTGCTCTTCTCCAGCCTCTACAGCCACAGGGCCCTCAGCCTTTCCTCCTCACAGAGATGCTCCAGGAGCCTTAGCATTTTTATAGCCTCTGGTAGAGACTGTCCAGTATCTTCCTTTCTCTTTTGAGCTGAGAACCTCAGGACTGGACCCAGTACTCCAGACATGGCCTTAATAGGGCTGGTAGAGTGAGAGGAGAACCTCCCCTGACCTGCTGATCACACTCTTCTTAATGCACACCAGGAGACAATTGACTATCTTAGTCACAAGGGCACATTGCTAGCTCAAACTTGTCCACTTGCAGGTCCTTTTCTGTGTACCTGCTTTCCAGCAGGTCAACCCCTTAACCTGTCCTGGATCAGGATGCTCTTCCTCTCCAGATGCAAGATTACATTTGCACTTTTCTTAGGTTCCCTTCTACCCAATATGAGCAGAGGAGATGGAACTCAACACTGCAGTGGTAGTTACTTATCCTCAGTTGTATTTCCATGTGAATCTTAAGATTATACCTTTCCTACTTTCCATTCTGTGCAAGCACTTCCTCAGGGAGCTGCTCTTGCTTGCAGCTGCAGCCACAGCTGTAGCTGGAAATGAAGAGCAGACTGAAGGTGTCCACTCTCTTATTTCTGCAGCAGAGGGTGAGGATGCACAGAAATGATTTTATTTAAATTGCTACGTTCAGAGTGGTTTTTGGGTTTCTTGACTTGATGTGCTACTTCCATTTTAACTTTTCTGCTTGAGTGAGAAGATGACTGGTGTGAAATGAGCAATGGTGGAACAGGGGTTGACATCTTGGGGAAAAAAAATATTTCTTTGCCTATGTAACAGGGAAAAAACCCCTTTCAAATACAATACTGGTGTAGGAAAACAAAAATTCCAATGACAGAAAATATTTGCTACCTGAATACTGGGTCTTGCTGGTGGTTTGGTATTGTCATGCAAGTGAATTTTATTTTTTTTTTTAACAGGCATATTCTCATTAGGATTTAGAATGGTTTGAATTGGAAGGGACCCTTAGCATGGGCATGGACACCTCCTACTTGACCAGGCTACTCTAAGCCTCATCCAGCCTGGACAATTTAGCCTGAGTTAAACTTGTGTTTAAGTCTGGTTCCTGGTGCTGGGGTAGATTTCACAGAAGGCAAATCAGTGTCTCTAAACTAATTTCTATTTATTTATCTATTTATTTCTGCTCTAGAGCTTATAGTCAGAGGGCTGTAAACAAATTATTATCAAGAGTGTAGTTTCTGTAGCAAAAAAGCACGTTGAAAATCTTGGAGGAGAAACATCATATCTGATTTTTTTTTTTTTTTTACTGTTAACAGCCATAAAACTAAAACCTCCCTGTAAATCTCCATGCACGTACTCTGGTTTTATCCCAGGACAGGGAACATAATGTTCTGGCATTGAAATGTGGAATATAGAGAGAAATTATTTTTCTGGGGAAGCAGATAGCTTACAGATGGACAGGGAGGAGATCTTCTCCCTTGCTCTGCAGACAGTTGGTTTGCAGTTCATCCTTTCTTCGGTGCACTTCTGCTTTCCATCTGGAATTGTTCTGATCTTTACTTTGCTCTTGCAGGGTTGTGCTTGGTTGCTGACCTATGCCCAGGATTTGCAGTTTTTCAGACTCTGTCTCATCCCCTTCTGAAGGTTTAACATCCATTTTATGCCTGTGGAGTATTACATAAGAAACACCCATTAGAAGTTCTCTAAAATCAGCATTAATCTTACTCACTGTCTTCTGCTCCAAGAGCTTCCCTGTTCCAGACATGCTTTCCTCCTTTGTCCTTCTCTTCCCTACTACATCTCTTAGCAGTTTAAGCTCAGCTGTCCAATTCCCACTGGTTCATAAAATTCTCTTTACCAAGAGAATTCTGTTGTCACCTCTGAGTGGCTGGAACAGAAGGTCAATGTATCACTGCTGCAGAAATGCAAGTCATAAAGAAGCAGCAGCTTGGATGCTTCTAGAGCTTTATAGAGCCTGCAGGGCTACCTGAGGTTAAAAGAAATATGGCATTTGATCCAACCCAAGCATTCAAAGTCTGCCTCTCATCAGCCTTCTAAAGGCAAACCTTAGCTTATGCCTGTGCCTCGTGTCCCACGTGGAGATGGAGCTTTTTTCTGGTGTGTGGTGTCAGCTGTGTCACTCATACGTGCTGTCCTTCCTGGGCAAGATCCAGGTGTGGATTGCATGGATTTAAGGACTTTCAGCTCCTTCTGTTACCAGTATTTCTTGCTACTTGGCGAGGGAAGGGTTGTGCCTCTGTTGCTGCTGCAGCTGCATCCCCTTCCTACAGAAGTGCGAAGCCAAAAGTGAGAAAGAGGCAGAAGGTTCCTTGCTGCTGGCTCTAGAGCAGTACATCAGATTTTCACTCCTGCTGTTTGGGTAATCCATGGGCAGATTATGATCTACTTCATGCCTTCTGGAAAAAGACTGCCATGGGCATGCCTAGCCTCTTCCTATTTCAATCTAAAACATGTCATGAAGTGGTAAGAAGAACATATTTTCACTCTCTAGTTAGCTCCTAGGCCATCAACTCTCTCACATCTTTGGTCTCAGCACCTCTACCCTGGAAGCTTATTTACACCAACGCTCTGACTCTTCTAAAAATAACCTATGCATACAACAAGCTAGAAAAATATTACACAGAGCAAGTAGGATAGCCTTAATTAAACAATTTTGTGTTTGTCTAGTCAGTGTGATTAACTCCTGTCCCAGTAACCCCCTGGAACGACAGCACTAACAAATATTGCCAGGCACTTTAAAATTAAATGAAATGTTCCTTTGATTACATTAAAGATAATGCATTTTACAGCTATTCCTTCAGGAGCTCTTTCTCACCAGTGACAGCACTGATCAATTTGCCTTGTCTTCCCCTGCAGAAGTAATCTCCGAGTCTCCTTGAGTCATCAAAGTGCATTTGCAATTGGGTGATTTGAGGAGTCTGAGTAGTTATCTTAATGTAAAGGTCCTGAGGGAAAGGAAAAGAGAGAGAGAGAGAGAGTATGCTTCTGCATAGGGTAATGCGTTGATTTGAGTATGTGGATAATTACATACAAGTAGAAAAAAAGCAAAAGGTTGGAGAAAAAAAAATATAGATACTTTTTTTTAAAGGCTTGATAAGGAGCTGTTTGAGTTGTTATTTCCAGGAAAACCAAATCACAGCTACTAATTGGTGCTACCTGGAGCTGTTTGCAGGGGGAAAAACAACTCCTGGATAACAAGGGCTGGAAGGAGAACTCTGCTGTTCTTATTTCTCCCACAATTTATAACTGCTATGTGACATTTACTCCAAAGGAGGAAACCACAAAAAGCATTGTCAGAGCAGGCTTGATGAGTTATGAAGGCATGGCTGGGTCATGCTCCTTTCTAGATGTTGGATTCATCTGAGGCAGATCTGCAGTGCTCTGGGAGGACTTGGTCAGAGAAGCAATAGCACTGCTGTCCTCATCTTTAGGGAAGGGAATACTCCATCTGTGGGTGCTAATACTTTCTGCAGCAAAATCTTGGCCATGCAGAAATAAGGCTCTAGCTTGCAGCCCAGCCAAGTGGGAGTGAGCTTGCATTTACATTGCTGCAACTCAAAGAGGACTCTCTCTTCTCAAAACCCAAACTGGAGTGCAAATGAGCATGCAGAGTCTGTTGTTATGGGGGAAGTGATGGCTGCAGGGAAAGCACCTGCTGGACAAAAGATCCAGGGCATTAAAAAACAATGAGGACATTGCCACAGAGATTTCACAAGTCCTTGTAAGCCAATACTTAGAGGAACTTTTGACGCTTCTAAACCAAGTCACGAAGAGCATATTCAGAAGCTATAAAACTTAGAAAAAGAAAACTTATTTAAATTATAATTAAATAAACCCACAAACACTTTCATTTGGGCTGGATTTTTATGCACATGAAGAGCAACTAAAAGCAGTTTATGGATTTAATGCCAACATACTCACTGACAAGACAAACCATCCTTTTACTTAATCAGTTCCTTTATTGTACATGACACCACAAGAATTTGAACTGATACTAGCCACGAAGAATTTTCCTTACTTTTGACCCTTTCAGCTCTTACTGGCTGGAAAGCTCAGCCCACCTTTGCAGACTGTGCATAAAGTATTGGAGAGCTCAGGTTGAAAATCAGTGAGGATAGGGAAGGAATTTTCTGCCTTATACAAGGATGGCAAGCACAAGGTCTGCTACTCCAGAGAGTGACAACAAAGCTTATTCTCTGCCTTTACCCAACTAAATGATTGATAGGCTATGTATTCCCTGAGGATTTTCTGCCTTGGGTAATGGCCATTGCTCTTGTATGCTGAAGGCAATTGCTGTAAGCTAATTTTGTAGTTTTGGATTTTCCCTTTATCAGCTCTCAACTGCAAATAGAGCTCTGCCTAAAGAACTGTGAAATTCCTGCTGCTCAGCAATGGTGAATTTGGCCTTGCAAGTTCAGGTTGAAAATCACTCCCCTGTGTGAACACAGAACATTATATTCTTTTCTTCTCATGGGATACTGTGCCGAGTTCTGATGGTACTTCAAAGGTTTCTCTAGAGAAAAAAACCTCTTTGTAAGCTAATAAATTCTATTGACCTGAAGTCTAAGGTGGAGGTGTTTAAAGAAAATGAGTAGATATATCATTTCAGGACATGGTCATGGAGGTGTTGGGTAAAAGGTTGGAGTTGATGGCCTTAGAGGTCTTGCCCAACCTTAATGATTTTATTAGTCTAAGACATTTACTCTACCTGCAAACTGTACTAGCAAGTGTATATAGTTTATATGGGAATAGAATAGAATAGAATAGAATAGAATAGAATAGAATAGAATAGAATAGAATAGAATAGAATAGAATAGAATAGAATAGAATAGAATAGAATAGAATAGAATAGAATAGAATAAGCTGGGTTGGAAGAGACTGACAAGCTCATCCAGTCCAACCTAGCACCCAGCCCTAGCCAATGGCACTCAGAGCCCATCCAGGTTTTGCTTGAATACCTCCAGGGATGTGGACTCCACCACCTCCCTGGGCAGCCCATTCCAATGCCAATCACTCTTTCTGGGAAGAACTTCCTCCTAACATCCAGCCTGAACCTCCCCCAGCAAAACTCGAGAGTGTGTGCCCTCATTCTGTTGCTGATTGCCTGGGAGAAGGGCCCAACCCCACCTGGCTACAACCTCCCTTTAGTTAGTTGTAGACAGCAATGAGGTCAGCCCTGAGCCTCCTCTTCACCAAGCTAAACAAGCCCAGCTCCCTCAGCCTCTCCTCATAGGACTTAAATGTATATAGCTCTGTGTCATGAAGTGGCTTCCTCAAAGAAAGCTTGGATACCCACGTTGTGTATTCCAGGTTGTTTATGGAATTCTAGTATTAGTTCCAAGGAGAGGAGTTTGCTGCTATCAAATAATGTTCCCTGTTCTCCTCCATCTCCTGCCATGGAACCACACTCACTACCTGCTTTAGACTGCAGATCTCCCCTGTGAAGCAAATCAACACAGCAGTCAAAATCTCCTAAGAGCCCTTTTTTCATAAGGAAAATAATCTAGTTATCCCAATTACTGGAGTGAAACAGTGCAGTGAAATGTCAGCATCGTCCTGCTGCAAGATGAAAAAGAAGTTAAAACATGCCAGGGAAAAGTTAGGTTTGGTCTGACACAGGTTGCAGGATTACCACGAAGCGCAAAGGACTTCCCAGCAATAAAGCATATGGAAGAGAGCATGATTCTAGAATTTAAGATGCAAAATAAAAGCCTTTAACAACTCCTTGAAGATTCATTTTGAATTAACAGACAGTTTGGGGGGGACGAGGAGTTTGGTGTTAAGACTGCAGCTTGACAGGTACCAAGGATTTGCAATCTAAAGCTTGAAGTTCTCATAAATCTTTCTATTAAGCTCTTTGACAAGTTGCAGAAATCCAGGCAATTGGGTCTGCAGTTATTTATGTGCTACCTGGCAGGAGCTAATAAAAGTGTCCTATTTCCCCAGAGGTGTATAAAAATGTAAATTGTTTTGAGACTTCTCTAATTTATGCAGCAGATTTACTGATCTGTTTTCTCACTTTTGCACATTTTTGCTAAATGAGTATTATGGCCTGGGGGGGAGGAAAAGAGTCCTCTAAATTGCTCCACTGCTCTGTATCCAGCTCTGCTCTCTGAATGCAAGCCTGGCTAATTAGTAATACTCTTTACCACTGCTCAATATAATACCCAAGAACCCCAAAATGAGAACAGAAATTGCAGAGTGTCAATTTGTGCATTAACTTCAGTTTCCTTATGCTAGGAGGTGTTTAAACAAACAGCAAGCTTCAAGCATCTCAGTAATCCTGCTTAAATCCTGCTGCCTTGGTAAAGACTTAAGCTTTTCTCTGGAGGAGGAGAAAGTTAAGTACATAATTTTATTTTATTCATATGTAGTGGTCCATTAATTCCTCTCCTTCCTCACAGACCACAAGGCAGGTGATGGTTTGATTTTCCAGGTGTTGCCTTGTGAGGTGAAATTGCACATTCTCATCCAAATGGTGTAGAAAGGCTGAGAGAGCTGAGACTGAAAAGGAGCTGTACAAACTGCTCAGCCTCCTCAGAGCATTGCAGTGCATCATTAGAGTGATCATGATGAAGGGATATATGGGATATATCCCTGTGGGAAAACAGCTTTAGCAAAAGGTTTATTCTTCCTAACACAAAACATGTCATATATTTATACTGCCTCTTCTGCACAGGGCAAAATCTCTACCTGGTTATAAGGAGCAGAGATTTATTTATTTATTTCCCCCCAGACTAATTCACCAAATTTCAATTTTTATACTGAAATTTTCCCAGTGACTCATAGGATTTTCCTGATGGGATTTAGTCCTGTAGTTCCTGTTAAATTACAAAGTCAGTCCCCAAAGTCTTTCGATGGCTTCCAAAATTGCAGGCTCGATGCTGTAACATCAATAACATTTTCACTCCATTGGGCACATCAGTTCCCCATGCAGCACCTATTTCTTTTACTTGGGAGAGGCAAATCAGGTTTACTTTGCTCTAAAGGCTGAATTCTAGAAGGCAGATTTGTCTCAAAGATGAGATGTGACACACTGGCAAAGTCTGAATAGTGAAAAGAGCAAACAGAGGAAACTGGGCAGGATGCTGAGGTTTGGTCCAGGGCATGCATTTTTTATCACTAAAGCAATACTGGAGCATGAATCAAGAAGGAATCCTATGATGTTAAGGTGACAGCATGGTTACAATGGGTGGCTAGAAGATAGAAATAGAAATTAGAATAGAATAGAATAGAATAGAAATCAGCCAGGTTGGAAGAGACCTCCAAGCTCATCCAGTCCAACCTAGCACCCAGCCCTAGCCAATAGCACTAAGTGCCCCATCCAGGCTTTTCTTGAACACCTGCAGGGATGGGGACTCCACCACCTCCTTGGGCAGCCCATTCCAAGGGCAATCACTCTCTCTGGCAAGAACTTCCTCCTAACATCCAGCCTGAACCTCCCCCAGCAAAACTTGAGAGTGTGTGCCCTCATTCTGTTGCTGATTGCCTGGGAGAAGAGCCCAACCCCATCTGGCTACAATCTCTTTTTAGGTAGTTGTAGACAGCAATGAGGTAACCCCTGAGCTGCATCCTCTCCAGCATCCTCATAGCAAAGTTTGTCCAAGTTTAGGTGGAACTTCTTGTGGTCTTGATTTTGCTTATTAATCTTATCCTGTCACTGGGCACCACCATCCTCTTGCCCCTCAACCTTTAACTCTTGCCAAGCCTTGATAAGATTCCCCTCTGAGGCTGCTCTTCTTCAGGCTAAACAGTCCCAGGTGTCTCAGGCTTTACATTGTTCTGTTGTTACTCACTCTGGCTGCAGTGATCCTCTGCAAGCAGAATTTGTTATTACAAGATTTTAAGTATGGACAATACCAACAGGAACCAAAGACTTGTTTCATTAGCTGGATCCAGTCTCTCCTGTAGGTTTCCTGTGCTGCTGCTTTAGATGGTTAAGGCCATTCACAGAACTCCAATGCTTTATTAAATCCTTGCTTTGGGGAGAGGTCGGTTTTGGTTGTTGGCAGTCACAGACTAAGCCATGTTTCCAATCTTACAACATTTTTCTTGGATAAACCACAGTGGTTTGGGGTTTTTTTGTTTAGTTTTGTTTTTTCCAGGCAAAATTAGGTAGCACAGCTTCCAATGGTGACCTTAAAAACCTTTTCCAACCTAAACAATTCCATGGCTAAAAATATACATATTCCATTGCAGCACATTCCTATGCAATATTAATTCATTCATTTTTCCTTTAAACTGTGGGCAAAGTCAGACAAAAGTAGGATTAATAGAAGTGAAACTATATTTATCTCCTTGTAGAGGTGGAGATATTTCCAGTGCCCAGGTTCTATTTCAATGACAGTTGCAAAATTTGGATTGCCTTTCAGGCTGTACTGATCTGTTCATGTAGATCAAGACAGGTTAGAGTAGATGCTGCTGCCAGGCTATTTCTTACTTCTGTTGCAGAGTTTAACAGCAGCTTATGACCCTTTTTTACATGAGCAGTTCCTACTGGTCTCACTGGGATAGCCTACAAGTGGCATGGGACAAAATCTCAAGCATTCTTGGCATGCCTGCAAAGATCAAGAGGACTTTGATACATCCTGACACTACATGGGCAGTGCCCAAACCAGGTTAATTTGTGTTGTGATTGTTTATTGACACTGATTCAATAAAGCTGCAGCAAAATTTGGAGAGGAGATTCCAAGAATGGAACAGGGTCAATTGGTTCATGAAGAGGGGAAGAGGAGCTCAAGTAGAAAACTTCTAAGAGAGTGAGAACAAATACCAAAAATCCAATGCAGTGATGCCAAGTGGGCACTGACTGTAACACTGTAACACTAAAAATACTAAAAATTCCCCCCTTTTCATAAAAGAAGTAGAGCTGAATGGGGATAAATCATGGAAAAGGAAATTATAAGGCAGTTTTGGTGTTTTATGAGAGTTTGACTACACACTGAGAAACTCGCTCTTAGTCTGTTTATATTGATTTCATTCAGATAGTAAAAATCTCACCTGTTATGGAAAATATCTTATGCTGTGCTGTGTCTTTCTGGGTTGGATGCCTTAATGTATGATGATGCAAAGCAATTCATTCAGCGTTATTAATGGAAGTGATTTATACAGATAATTCTTGAACCTGCTCTCAGAAACTGGAGAGAAGATTCTCCTCAGCTTCGATGCAGGAGGGAAGCAGTCTTTTGCATCTGTAAAAATTCTCTGTAAAAATGCATAAATGAGGAACAGAAAAACATGCTTGAGCTTAAGTGAAGAAACAAACTGAACCAAGACCACAAAAAAAACCCCAAAACCAATAAAATAAAAAAGTAAAAATGCATAGATGAGGAAAAAAACATGCTTAAATGAAGAAACATGCTTAAGCTTAAGCTTAAAGAAACAAACAAAACCAAGACAGAAAGAAACACCCTAAAAACCAATAAAATAAAAAAATGTAAAAATGCATCACTGAGGAACAGAAAGACATGCTTAAGCTTAAGTGAAAAAACAAACAAAATCAAGGCAAAAAAACTACCCCAAAAACAATAAAATAAAAAATTAAAAATGCATAAATAAGGAAAAAAATGCTTAAATGAANAAGCTTAAAGAAACAAACACAACCAAGACAAAAAAAAAAAACACCAAAACCCAATAAAATTTAAAAAGTAAAAATGCATAAATGAGGAACACAAACATGCTTAAGCTTAAATGAAACAAACAAAACTAAGACAAAAAAACCCCAAAGAAACAACAAAATAAATAATGTAAGCCCAACAACAAACAAACAAAAGAAACCCCAAAGCCATTAAGAAATATCTAATTTTTGCAGGTATTTCTCCCAAACAATCAAGGGAAGCCAAATAAACGGAATAAAAGCTGAAGAAATGAAGTTTGTATGGAAAGACTGCATGAGATAGTGTTGAAGATAAAGCTTTGCAAAGCAGCTCCATGGGGAAATAAATGTGTGCTAAAGCAAGCCAATGGAAGGTGACTGAATACAAAGTGCTGTTTAACTTAGGCCATTACTGACTAAAGAATGAGCATCCTTAAACCTCCTCCCTGGCCATACCTCCTATGTCTGTATGCTGTGTCTGGAGTGCATCCCAGAGCTGTCAGCTCACTTGCACTTAGAATCCTAGAATGCTTTAGGTTGGAAGGGACCTCGAAGCTCAGCCAGTTCCAACCCTCCACCATAGTCAGGGACAGCTCCCACCAGAATAGGTTGCTCAAGGCCTGACCTGACCTTGAACACCTCCAGGGAGGGAGCAGCCACAACCTCCCTGGGCAACCTGTGCCAGTGTCTCACCACCCTCACTGCAAACAACTTCCTCCTAACATCCAGTTTCCATCTCCCCTCTTCCAGTTTATCTTCATCCTGTGAAAACTTCCTTTGTGGAAGTTTGGCAAATCCATTATTCTCAATCTTGGCACAAAATTCCAGATGGAATAGTTGTTTCCATGCTAGACCTTCCTTTAGAGTTGTCCACTGTTGATCTATCTGGCCTCTGGAAATGGCTTGCCTCAATCCAGAGCTCAGCTCAGCCATTAAGGTCTTGGCTACAGTGGAGCTGGAGGGAATGAGCACCAAACCTTAACCAGACATCCAAAGGCCTTTTTGTTTTTCTCATCATCACTATTTATCCAACAACACACTAAACCATCTCCAACACATCATTTGCTTGTTGTCTGAATTTAGATGGGGGGGGAAAAAAAATTGTTTTCCAGCATCGTGGAATTATAATAACTTGCTATATTCCCTCACCACAGTGTCATATATTCCCTCATCCTGCAATTAATCTTGTAGAAGAGCAAACAATGACATGGAATTAATCAACCACTGTGACAAAAAAGATTGTGATGGAAAGATGAACCCAGCTAAAATTAATTTTTTGAGCGACAGCTTGAAGCTTAAACAAGTGGAAAACATGGTGCAAATTGTACCTCGCTTCAAGGAAGGGGCTCTAATGAGAAATGCAATGGCACAGCAATACTAATCAGTTAGACAAACAGCATCCACCTTGGGCCCCTGAGTGGGAATCCTCCCCATTCTTAAATTTTCCCTTCTCTTCTGGGGGAAGCAGAGATTGTGCTGCATGCCTCAGCTGGAGCGAGGTGCAGAGGTGAAGTGTGGTGCATTTGGAGGAGCAGTGGAGCAGGTTTGTGTCCATGTGCAAATGACTGAGGCAATGCCCTTTGGCAATGGTTCTGTGGTTACTGAACCAGGTGGCTGAGCTTTCCAAGAAAGCTGGGGAGGGACTTTAGGGTGTCAGGTAGTGATAGGACTGGGGGGAATGGAACCAAGCTAGAAATGGGGAGATTCAGGCTGGATGTTAGGAAGTTCTTCAGCATGAGGGTGGTGAGAGCCTGGAATTGGTTAGCCAGGGAGATGATGGAAGCCTCATCTCTGGAGGTGTTTAAAGCCAGGCAGGATGAGGCTGTGGACAATCTGATCTAGTGTGAGGTGTCCCTGCCCACGGCTGTTGGGTTGGAACTGGATGATCCTTGTAGTCCCTTCTGACCCTGACTGGTTCTATGTGTCTATGTATGCTTTGTTCCTTATTAGACAGAAGATAACCAGAAGGTGTCCTGTGAGCTCCCTTTCTGTCTATCACACACTGACAGATGTAAGACAAGGAGAGAAATCTTGGGATCCTCCTGCAGGCATCATTCTGCAGCTATGGGTAGGATGAGAATCAGGGCAATCACCTGGATGTCAGCTGCTGCTCAGACTCTTCAGCCTTACTTTCTGTCTGTAATACACCAGACACCATCATTACTTTCTTTTATTTGGGGGTCTTCAGCTTTGTACGTTTAATTTCTTTGAGGTTCTTTGGCTTGAGGGGCTTTTTAATGCTGAGAAGACTTTTGTGCTTCTTATTTCCTTGGAACTTTAGAGAAAACCAGGTACGCTTTCCCAAAATATTCATGCATTCTTCTTTATCAAGGTTGCTGCAAGGAGGAGCCTGATCCTGATTACTCCTCCCTTGGCTGAAGGGAAAATGACCTCCCCTTGTTGCAGCTGAACTACATCTTGATTAACAAAAGCAGTAGGTAGATCCCAGCTGTTGCTCATGTTCCATTTAACTGCTGTTCATGTGTCCTTAACTCTGCTGCTGCTTTCTGCAGTGCTGCAGATTTCATAGCCTTATTTTTCCTTTGCAAGCATTTTGAAAATATCACAGTGGGGTTGCTGAGTTTGACTGACCTCTACAAGGATGCAGGTGTTTTCCAAGGTAATTCTCAAAATCTTGTTTCATTTTTTGAGGTCAAAGAGCCTGGTTCACTTAGAATTCCTTTCTTTTTTCAGTTTTTAACAAGTGGAAGTGTAAATCTAACTTTTATGTAATTTTAGTGAGGGAAGGAGCAAGAAGTAGAAGCTGAAGGTGCCTGTTTGGTCTTCTGAGGTCTATCACTGTCAGCTAGTTGGGCTCAGTTAATTAGCCCGTTCTGAAGCCCTCCCTGGAGTGGGTTGTGTTAGCATCTGGTTTTGGCTTGTGGATATTTTTCTGCAGCTTCACTGAGGATGGTGCTGCTTCAAAGACTGAATCTGGTTTAGTCTTTGGGCAAGTCGTTTGATTAGGATCTACAAGCCACTTGTTTGCTGGTTTGTTTGGGTTTTTTCCTTAAGTTTAAACAGGAGTGATGATAATTATGTGTCTGCTCTTGGTTTTCAAACCTGAGTTGGAATTTGAAAAATTTTGATTTGGAATTACAAACTCATGAAATTTCTGGCAGGAAGCCATCTCCTTTAGCTAAGTTTCCTGTGTTGTTCCTTGAAAGGGTGCTTGAAGAAAGTGCCACAAAACAGAACAGGTTAAAAACCTCTGTGAAGAATAATGCTGTACTTTACTGTGATAAAATATGATTGACTGGTTGAAAGGAGGCCTGCCACATGTCTCACCATCTCAGATAGAAGGTATATTTTCAGCTAATGAATGATTAACTATTTTTCTACAGTTCCTTAGAATGAAAAAAAAAAATAAAGTACTAAAAATGAACATTTATTGTGGAGGTGAGGATCAATGCACGATGTGGTGAGATGCATGTTAATAGTGAATATGCTGGATCTTAGTCCTCCTTTTTGCTTTCCTATGGACTCTAAAAATTGAGAGAATTTAGCAGATAAGAAAACAAAGTGTGACATAGGAAGTGATAGGGCTAACTCCCATGTAACACCTTGCTTAAGCTAGGGAGGTTTTACTGACTTGCAAAAGGTCCCTCCTGGGTGCTGCTAGCAGAGGTGGCTCTGTAATCAGCTCTATGTATCTGCAGCTTGCTCCCTTCCTTTGCTTCTCAACATGTTCTTCCTTGCACTGCACCTTTGCAGGCTGTTTGAGTGGTGTTTGATACTTAAAATTAAGGGACAAACTTCTATCCCTTGCCCACCTAAAGTGAGAAGGGCCACTAGGAAATAATTTCTAAGCAAATGTGTCATCATCATAGTGTGTCCACCTTCTGTTTTTTCTGCCCAGAAGTTTGGGAGCAAATGAGACACAGTAATCAATGTCCTTCTCCTTTCCCTCCTGAAAGTTTTCTTTGCTTTAATAAAAGTCACTGTAATCATGTGGGGAAAAGAATGTTTGTCAAAATAACACATCTACTATGGCTGTGGAGTATCTTGTGATGTATAATTTCCTTTCTTAATCTGACAGTTACTATTGTTCCCCTTCAAGTCTCCTCTATTCCAGGGTATTTGATTCCAGTGAGTTCAAAAGCTTGCTGTAGGTCATGCTTCCTGCACCTGCAGTCATCCGTCCTTCTGGTTTAAGTTTTAAAGGACTGGAAGATGTGATTGCAGAAATAAGTTGCAATCAGCTGAGACTTGTACTCTGAACTCCAAGTTAAAGCTGGGTGAAATGATGGAATCAATCTGGTTAGAGCAGACTTTTATATTGTCATATTAATGCAGTGCTGCCAGGTCATCACTAAAGCATGTCTCTCAGCACCACAACTATGTGGTGTTTAAACCCCTCCAGGGATGGGAACTCCAACACTTCCTTGGGCAGTGGAGTGGTTACTTCCTTTGCCTGGCAAGGAATATTCCAGCTGACACATCTGAAAGCATTGTTCTTGTTCTGCATAGGCATTAGCACAATACGAGCCAGCTCCCTACCTTATATCTGTTACTGCAGAACTTTGGTGAGGTGGGAATCTTCTCCTATTCTCTATTCCTGGAATTTATGTACTAAATCTCTGAGAAGAGCATGATTGCAGCATAACACACCTCAGCTTGCTTGTATTTTGCAAGAATTAAATTCCTCTCTTCTTCTTGTCACTCCCTTTGTTTATTTTCTTAAAGTTCTTACTATACTTGCATGGCTTAGATGAAGGCAGAGTGAAATAACCATTTTATTAAAATCCAGGAACCCTTTTCTTTGTCTGTAATTGCAGGAAAATGCATTTCTGGATGCATCTCTTGATACTTCAGGCTGCCTCTAGACCTTTGCTGGGAGCTGCAATAGATCATTGTTATGAATTATGCAAAATTAATAATCTACATTAATTTTGATATCCAGGCGAAGAGTGTTAATTACTATGTTAATAGGTTTTCTGGAGGGATTTAATGTTAATAAACAGTTTTCAATGTTGGAAAGGCAGGGTTTGGATACTTATACACACAGAGAACAGGCAAAACTAGAACAATTTAAGAAACAAGTAGCAAATGCAAACATTAAAAGTGGAAAGAGGTTCGCCGTTTCAAATATACCTCTTGCCCACCAGGGGACTCGAGAGGCTCCTGTCTGTTGCTAAGGCAGAAAGGCACAACAGAATCTAGTTACAGAATTTCTTAGAGAGAGGCTTTAAAATATTTGCTCACAAAATATTATCAGACAGTACCCAAAGCTCAAAGGGAATTCTGTCAATATCTGGAAGGTCATAGCAAGCAGAGTATGTGGCAGGGCAGAGCAGGCAAATCAAAAGTAAAAGTGAAAGCAGCAAAAGCCTATGGCAGAAGCCTTTTGAGTGATTGCCTGAATGTAAATGGCCACTGTGACCACACAAACTCACCAAGCAGAATGGCACTTTGCCAAACCTGACTATATTAGGTGAAGCTGGAGCTTGCTTGCCCTTATTTACGAGGTACATGTGGGAGTCTCCAAGCCTTTTGTCTTCTCCCTGCACTCTGCTTCCTCCCTCCCAGGAGGGGGAAGGGACCATGGGATTATGCCTGGGCAAGCCAGGACATGGATCGTTCACAACAATCATCCTTCTCCCTAGTATCTCTCAGTTGGTAGAACAGCTCTGGGGGAGGGTGTGTGATATCTGTTGCTAAGCATTAAGCACTGAGGTTCAACTATACAGAAGCTGGGAGAAAGCTGAGCTGTTCAGAAAGGAGTAAGGCCAGAGACACCACAATGGAGACATCACTCTGAGGTTAAAACCACAGTGAGGGAGAGTTATAAATCTTGCACTTAAAAAAGAAAGAATCCAGGAGAAGTAAGTAGGAGTAAGAACAAGTGGTCAGGCATTGGAACAGACTGCCTAGGGAGATGGTGGAATCACCATCCCCAGAGATGTAATTCAGGACATGGTTTGATATTGATGGTTGGGCTCAGTGATCCCAAAGGTCTTTTCCAGTCTTAATGATTCTTTTTAAATAAATTTTGGAACAGGGAACAAATTTTATAGTGACTGAAACTTGAGTTGCATTCTTACTCCCTAGTTTGTAAAATCACTTTATGGCACAAAAGAGCAGCAGATGCGACTATAATTTTCCTGTGCCTGTTGGGTCCACCTGCTCTATTGATTTATCTCTCTCTCCCTTCTACTGGATTTTGTTCCCAGGATTTTGTTTTTGTAAAGTAAAAGATGCCCTCAGTTTAAATCTCTGCTCATTATTCTTGCAAGCAGCTCTCAGAATCCTATGTCAAGTTTAGCCTGAAGATATTTCAGGTTTGCATTGAAGCTGTAGTTTTTCAGACCTTTCTAGAATTTATCAATAGCCAGACAGTAGCTGTGTGATGTTTGGGCTCCCGGCTCTGGACCATATGGTGGCTGTATCCTGTTCTTCTGGAAGTGTTACCAACTGGCTGAGGGATGCCTAGCATCTTCTAGACAGTCCTCACAGCACCAGTTGTGGTAGCACCATTGGCAGTAAACAGCAGTAGGAGTGATCAGAACAAGATGACCAACTGACCGTGGAGAAGAGTGTGAAATCAGTGTGCATTGTCCATAACCCACAAAGGCTCAGGACAATGCACAGCTGTGCAGCCCTTGTCACTCCAGCAGCACCAGGATTGTGGAAGGAAGGAGAGAGAATGACTGGGAGACCCCAGAGGAGCATGAGAAACATCTGCTCCTCTTGCCCCTTGTGGCCATGGCATATGGACCCTCACGAGTATTGGACTTTCTGGTCTACTTTTCAATATGTATTTGAGATCTCTGGGGACCTCGTTCCTCCAATACACAGTGGGCACCTAGCCCTACATGTCTTCTGCAACAGATGTGCTCTCCAGATGTTCCTAGGACATAAATAGAAGATTATGTGGAATGGCAGTGAGCTACACTCAGCTCCACAGGAAGATGATGTGGATAACAAGGTAGTGCTCCAGGAGCTTGCTCTGCTATTGGCTTCAATGCTGTTCTGCTGTCAGTGAAGAAGACTGGAGGGTGCTGCACTGGCAAAGGAGATACTTTGCCCTAGAGTGTCCACGAGAGCCTCGAGACATCCCATGCACAGCCCTAAGCTGTGCTGGTGAATGTTTTGAAGATGTCAAACCTGACAGCTAGTTAGAGGTTAACACGACAGTGATGGAGCACCACAAAATCCTTTAATCATTTTTAATTTCCCTCCAAAATGGATTTTCAAGGGATGCTTTCTGGCTGTTAGTTCCATATTGGACTCTAATCAATATCCAGGATAGTTTTACCTCCTAAAATGAAGTTAGGCTAATGCAACAATTTGCAATTAGCCTTTTGTGATTCTTTGACAATTCCACAGCAAGCCTCTTTCACAGTCTCTTCTGAAGCCAGCCAAACATGCATTTGTTGGTGAAAAACAAGCCCAGCTTGTATGCAGCCAGAAGGAAGGTCAGCAAACCAGCAAAGCAGCTCCCAGGCAGCACAACTGAGGCTGCTGCTGCTGCACTGCACCCAAACTCTTCTTGAAGTGACTTCAAGAATCCCCTGTCCAGCCTGTTAGTTTTAATGTTTCCTGGCCAAGTCTTACTTCCTTGGCATACTTCTTCATCTCTTTTATGTCCTTAATCAGTACTTCCCCACCAATCTGGTAGGGAGTGGTAATGGCTTTTGTGTGTAGGGTAGAAATGTTTTGAGGAGAGAGCAGTGGAGTAGAGGAACCAGAAGGATAATGATAACCACCTCAGGAGACTGAGAGGGGTTTTAAAAAATGTTTTTAAATATCTGAGGGCTGGGGGTCAGGAGGGTGGGGTGGGGGGACACACACAGGCTCTGCTCACTTGCTCCCTGCAGTAGGACAAGGAGCAATGGATGGAAGCTGTAGCACAGGAGGTTCCACCTCAACACAAGGGGGAACTTCTTGACTGTGAGGGTCACAGAGCACTAGCACAGACTCCCCAGACAGGTTGTGGAGTCTCCTACTCTGGAGACTTTCAAGGCCTGTCTGGATGTGTTCATTTGTGCCCTGAGCTAGATTGTCTGGTCCTGCTCTGGCAGGTAGGATTGGACTTGATCTCTTTAAGTCCCTTCCAACCCTAACATCCTGTGATCCAGCTGTTGTCTTTCAAACACCTCACCTCTCTAAATTTAAGAGCTTTATCTGCCCATCCATTTCCATATCTGTGTTATTGTGGAGGCTGATGTGACTACCTATACCAATGAGGATCATCCCTAACATGTTTTTGGAGTGCACTTTGGTACTTACTGCTGGGGGACTGTAGTCTGTGGCTGCAGAGCTGTGCCAGGTGTGGCTGGCTGCATATTTAGTGTGCTTGGTGGGGTTTGAAGATGTTGAAGTGACTCTTGTGACCTCTTCTTTGGACAAGGTGTTTGTAGTAGGTGGGGAAAAAAAGATGTGGAGTAATTACACACACACACCCCCCAATAATGTGTTATTCATCTCAAGGCAAGCAACTTAATTATGCTTAGTTTTTCTACACTTGCCATGAGCTGGTAGGTGCTGACACTTCTGACTTAGACATTTTGTTCTGAGTAGATTTCAGTCGTCAGTGGAGTATGAAGCTAATGCATTACTTAAATTTTACCAGCACTTCATTTTGAGAAATTGGCTGGGTTTGTGTGTGTGAAGGGTGAGGAGATAAAAATTTTTCATGTGCCTAGAAAAGATTCTTGGTCCTAGACCAATAAATTTCAACATAGATATTACTGAATGAACAAGGCAGTGTTCAAGAAATGATAGTGGTGGCCTCAAGCATATCCATATTCTTGTTGTTGTCTTCTTGTTCCTCTTTTTGTCCTAAGGACAAGTAATCTTGATTGTATTAGGAAGATAAGAGAAGAAATACCCCAACATAATTCAGGAAGATCCTGCTCCCTCAACTCAGAGTGCCAGCACCACAAACAGACTGAGAGTGGGTGAAGCAAGAAGCTTCTCTTCTTCTTAGGATGCAATTTTGTGTGATGTGACATATTTTCCTTCTGTGTCTAAATGCACCAAGAGTTACAGCAACTATATAAACAAAGAAAAATATGGTTCTAGCTCAGAAGTAGTTTAGTGGAGTCACTTTGACATATGATTGCTGCCTTTATTTCCCATTGTTCCAAGTCCCCACCAGCCAATCTGGCTGTTCCTTCTGCTGGGCCGTTTTTCATGTCAATCATCTGCTAACAGTAGCAGGCTCCCATTTTAAACAGTGGCTCTTTTGTTATCAGAAATCAGCTTTATCTTCAAAACAGTTATCTTTCAAATTACCATCATGGAAAGGATAAAGGGGAGAAGGTTTATTTTCCAATTTTTTTTTTTTTTTTTTTTTTTTTTTCTCAAATCTTGCCTTTTATGCATGAACCTCTGGATGGAAAGGCATTGTTAAGGCAGCATCAAAGAATAATGAAAAAAATAATAATAACATTTTCTCAAAGCAGAAGTGGCTATTTAATGAACAATTCACTTAATTTTTAGCCACCTTCTCCTTTCAGATGAAAAGCAATAGAAATGCATGGCAAAGAAAGTAATCATGGTAAAAATCCCTGTCCACTAGGCAGAGTCTAATAGGAAGAGATGATAGCACAAAGGACTGGAGAAGCAGCTCTTCTTTCTTTGCCTCTCTTTTGTTGCCAGCACAAAGATGAGTGGGTGGCCATCAGATGATTTTAATGAACAATCCAGTTGTTTGGCCTGGATAGTTATAATCCCAGATGCAATTTGGAGAAGCTGTTGGAATATGAACTGTTTAATTTCTATGCTTTCCCTCATCTGGCAAGGAGCACACTGCTAGCTGTCAAGGCAGCCCTGCTGCTGCAGTGGATCTGCCTTCTCTAGAGGGTGCAGGCAAAGATCTGCAAGACAACAGTTGCAAGGGAAAAAAAAAAAAAAAAAAGTGTTTTGACTGCAGAGGTTCAATTTGATGGCAATGTGCAGGACTGGCTGGGTTTGAGTGAGATGTTCCATTTGCACCCAACTGTGGTGCTTATGGAAATATCTATGCTTTGGAGTGAAATAATTCTTCTGTGTGCAATAAAGAGGCACAACCTGAGGAGTTTTGTTCCTCTTACTAGCTTGTTTTAGGCCATGTCTGTGTGGCTGGCATGGCGTAGAACTGGGAGACAGAAGACCACTGGTAGGAGTAGTTGAGCATGGTGAGACAAAGAGGTTCAGCTAAGTACAGAGAAAATCTTCAATATTCAGTAAAGCTTTCCAGCTGGTTGGAGAAGTCATGTGAAAAGGCTGCTCCTAGCAAAAATAGCAAAACCTCTTTTGAAATCCTCATTGCTGTCTACAGCTATGTGAAGGGAGATTGTAGTCAGGTGGGGTTGATTTCTTCTCCCATGCAACCAAGAACAGAACATAGAGACACAGTTTAAAGCTGTGCCAGGGGAGGTCTAGGCTGGATATTAGGAGGAAGCTCTTCACAAGGAGAGTGATTGGCATTGGAATGGGCTGCCCAGGGAGGTGGTGGAATCCCCATCCCTGGAGATGTTCAAGAAAAGCCTGGATGGGACACTTAGTGCCATGCTCTAGTTGATCGGCTAGGGCTGGGTGATGATCTTGGAGGTCTCTTCCATCCAACCTGGCTGATTAGATGATTCCTAAGCAAGTTTTGAGGAAGGCAGGATTTGTGGACAGCACTTACTGTTGCTCATTGTTCTCTTTCCCCTTGCTCCCTGTTACCACCATCTTTGGGAAGATTGCCATACCCAAAGGGGCCTGCATGAAGATGAGACAGGGACTTTTTACAAGGGAAGATGGTTTTAAACTAGAGAAGGGTAGCTTTAGAATGCACATTAGGAAGAAGTTCTTGACTATGAGGGTGGTGGAACACTGAAACAGGTTGCCCAGGAAGGTGGTGGAGGCTTCATCTCTGGAGACATTGAAGGTCAGGTTTGATGGTGCAACCTGAGCTTCTTGGGGATGTCCCTGCTCACTGCAGCAAGTTGGAGTAGATGACCTTTAAAGATCCCTTCCCACCCAAGCCATTCTATGATGTTATGGTATATTGAAACAATGAAGCCTTGGTCTGTGGATTGCTTTTTCCCTCTTTCCATCTCTTCAAAACCCAGAGCAGCATATGCCAACCCTGAACGTTACATCTCTGTAACCAAGCTGATATTTTCCCAAAAGCCAAGGATGAAAAATAGCTCTGTATGGAGAGAAGTGGAGAGGACCTCAGCATACAGAGAACATCCATATTGTTGACAGTAATTACAATGTTCCATTTTTTCTCCCTAATGATTCTATTACTTGTATTATTATTTCTTTTCCTATGAAATGAGTTATTATGTCCCTGCAGCTTGTGAAGAGATTCAGCTCTGCTGACTTACACACGGGGAGGGGAAGCAAAAATCTTATTCATCACCAAAAAAGTGCTCATAGGAAGGTATGAGCATAATAAGCAGCTGGGAAATGGAAGTGATTTCTATGGGTAGCGCTTTGTGGGTATTCTTGATTGTCACTAGAAAGGGATGATCCTGGATTCTATTGAAAAATGCATAACTGTGTGTTTGAATCCAAAAGATCATAGAGTCATAGAATGTCAGGGACTGGAAAGGACCTTGAAAGATCATCTGGTCCAGTCCCTCTGCCAGAGCAGTATCACCCAGAGCAGATCACACAGGAACACATCCAGGCAGTTCTTGAATATCTCCAGAGAGGGAGACTCCACAGCCTCCCTGGGCAGCCTGTTCCAGTGCTCTGTTAGCCTCACAGGGAAAAAAATTCTTCCTCAGGTTCACATGGAACCTTTGATGCCTCAACTTCTACCCATTGCCCCTTGTCCTGTCACTGGGCATCACTGAGAAGAGGCTGGCTCCAGCCTCCTGGCACTCACATATTTATAAAGATTAAGATGAAATACAGGCATTGGAGATTACCTTTGTGACTGTGCTTAAGTGTCACCTACTGAACAAAGCCATCTTTTCAGCACCCGCTCAGTAATTTAGTACTGAGGGAGCCTTTCTCTGCTGGACTTCCATATGAGGAGTATGAAGAACACTCCAAATATTTTAATGGGCTGGGTTTCTGGCTGCCCGTCACAGCTACCTGTGCTGAGGTATTGGATTTGGAAAGAGCTGGCATCTCAGTACCTTGTGCAGACTCTGAACGCAAAGCTCTGCCTTAGCTCTGCCACCTGCACCTGACTGTGGCAAGAACATCCTATGTGTTTGCAGAGATGAGAATTCCTAGGAGGCTTTAGGAAGAGATTCCTAGGATATTTGTTTCTACAGGAATTTCAGCCACTTATTATTTACTGTTGTTATATCCATAAGGAATTTATACTTTTTATTGTGAGTGTTGTCATGCCCCTGGGAATGCCTATTTGCCTATCTCTGCTCAGCCAGAGTTCTTGTTTGACTTTTTTCTTCACTGGGAGTCTTAAACACAGCAAAGAACTGGATTTCAGTTCTTTGCTTTTGAAGACACAGCCTCAGATTTCCACCTGGTGATCTCTGGGGGTTGATGTGTGACCTTTTATTAACACAGGTACTAGAAGCAATTAAAACATGCAACCTGGGAGTTACTCCTAGGTTTTGTTGAAACTATGGCTTTAAATACCTATTTTATCCAGGGCCTTCTTATCAAAATGAAAGTACATTAATTTAAAATGTTAATTACCTGCAGGTAAAGGATCAAGGGAAGCTGCACGTACATGAAAGTGTAGCTTCACAACTGATCATGACCTGCATTTCCCAGCTGTGTGTAGCACTGGGCTGTTAAAGCAAGTAGAGCTCCTCTTATAAGGGCAATCCTTACTCCTCACCTCTACCCTAGACCATGTTCTTCCACCTTCCTCCTCTTCTATTTTCAACCTAAGCAAATGCATTTTGCTTTACACTGACAAAATTCAGCCATATAAATGATTCTGTAGTTTCTCTTGCATTTTTCTTGTTTTGATT